>JAOXYD010035628.1:0-13946 GCA_028565735.1 Pinacopodium congolense | reverse complement strand
AATAAGGATAATAACAAATCCTATGCTTAAATCTTGTGTTTTTCTCCGAATTTTCTGTTGTTGTGTTTTCTGATTGATTGTGTTGCTCGCTCCTGCTCGAAAATCTGTTTGCGTTTGTCTCATTTATTTGTTTTTTATAATTTATTTTATTTTTTTAAATGAATTTCTTGAACAATGTGTAAACTGAATTAATAGGGTGTCTATATATCAATCCTCGTGGGATCGATAACCATTCTTTACTACAAGTACGACCCGTATACTTGTGGTTTTGAGCATAAAACTCGTAGTTGTAGTTTTTCATCAACATTCGTTCATTGATTGATTTGTGTTGTTATTATTTTTCCAACAACCTAAGTAAATTTCTCAGATCCTAGATTGCCTTTCACTTTTATCATAAGTGATGAGTCCAAAATTAGAACTTTAAGACATTTAATAAACAAAATCAGACCTTATTACATGTCTTTAAGCTCTCTCAAAACATTAAAACATGAATCATAAGCTGGAAAATGGATTTAACCACACAAGATCATCAAAGCATATAAAACATACATCTTAAGCCATATACTTTCGTAAATCCAAAAATATGAGCTGAAATAATTAGTTTAGAAGTTATAAAATTGGTTTAGAAGGCTTTTGGACAAGTTTTAAACTCCTCAACATGATTTGGATAGTAACATAGCTTTAGATTTCACAAGATCTTGCAAGAAAATCAAAGAACATTTAAGAATATGAAAATAAGAACAAGAACTTTGATTAATATGAAATATAAAGAAAATATAGCGATAATCTAAGTTTAGAAACCCCCTTTAATGGTTTAGAAACAAAGATATATGGCTTAGCTTCAATCTCCAACATATGGCAACTCAAAAACCAATCTAAAACTCAAATTACAAGTGTTTGAAGCCTAAAACATCTAAGAAAAACTGAGAAAGAGGGAAGAGTTTCTTTCTATAAGTTATAGATATGATTTCTCCAGAATTGATTGCGTGTTTTTATTGTTTCTCCTGTGTTATATAGAGGCTCTAGACTCCCACTTGTTTTAGCTGACAAAAGAGATCAAGAAGTAATATGTCACAACTGTAATTATGGAGATTTGGAGTTGAAATTCTTGACTGATCGTATAATAGCACCCTGCCTCCCTACAACGGCACTATAATAGACCATCGTTTATGGTTGAATCCTCTCTTTATAGCGACACCCTATTCATCCATCAACGTGACCATGGCATGGTGTCATTGATAGATTGAAATGAGGCATTTTCTTCTAATTTTTCTCCATTCTCCATCTTCAAGCTGCATCCTGCAAATTAAGCATAATAATTTCTAAGTTTACCATTAAAACTCAATCAATTTTGATCCCTCACACATTGTATTGACATATACATTTGCATAAAATTCGATAAATAATGTCGTTTAAATCTATAAATAATACTAATACAAAATTTGGAAATTCAAGATTAAATCAAGAAATTACCACATCCTAAAGTTCATAAATACCAAAATACTAATGAGAAAATTAGTTCCTTATTATAGTTTGACTCACAAAAACAATCAACAAAGAAGAAGACAAATAAAGGCTCATGTTGATTATATGTTGCTCTTTGACTCTCTAATGATGGTTTATGTGAATTCCTTGTCTTAAATCTTAAATTCATGTGTTTTGAATTTTTATACCCTTCAAAATTGAATAGAAATCCTTAGGATATGGTCTTCGATCTTAAAACCCTTACTTGGTGGCTTCTTAGGGTGTTTGGAGGCAAAAGAGCTTCGAAAAAGATCCCTAGAGGGGTTATTTAAACACTCTTTCATTTTAGACCCACAGCAAGGACTTATGGCCATGGGTTTTGGCTGTGATATTCTCTAGCAGCACAACCATGGCTCTAGGGCATGGATCTTGGTCCTAGTTGTGGGTCTCCTAACAAATTTTACCATTCCTCACTATTTCTATGTTAACTTCTTCCTTACACCTCCCAGTGCCAGGAAATTTGATATGTGAACTCCAAATAGGATTATCTTGCACCTCATAAAGTTTCATTCCAATATAATCTTAAAAAGCATTCCAAATTCATCCTCTAACTCGCTCATATCAAAATTGGTGCTTTTTGGAGCTTATCTTGTTTTTCTCTTGATATATCCTTCATGGCTATTTTGATCATCCTTAACTAAGTTGATACGATGGCCATGTAAACTAACTTTAATTCTTAGTAATGTGCATATAGGGTTACCATTAATAAATTTGTGCCTTTTATGTCATAAAAGAATTTTTTGGATTAAGACGAAGTTGAGAATTGTTAATTGAATTAAAGTAATTATTTTAATTTTGTTTTGCCCAATTTTTTTTAGCTTTTGATTAATATTACTTGAGTAAAATGTTTAAGCCATTGCTTGAAGACAAGCAATAGTTCATGTGTGAGGGTATTTGAAAGGGATGTAATATATAATGTTTTCATATTGATTCATTAATATTTTTGATAGAAAAGTGCTCAAATTGTGTTAATTTTTTATGGAATTGCGAGTTATATCTTTTGACACAAATTTTAGATCAAAACACTAAGTTTGGGAAAGAATTAGAGCAAAAGTGGAGCAAGAGCTAACAATTAGGACCATCAACTGGTGTCTGCAACTGTTCAATGGTTGATAAGTAGACCACAATTGAATGATGCAACCCAGATCATCATTGAATGATATTCACCAACTGTTAAGTGATAAGGGTTCAGCTCATAATGATTTTCATGATATTTTGATTTAAATTCACCCATATCTTGATCTTAAATTGTTGATTTTTTGTTTTGAAATGTTTATATTGCAGATTGTTCCCTAATTTTGAGAAAAAGTTAAGAAAGGATCAAAATTATAGTCAAAATGGAATAAAATTTGGGTTTGGATTCACCTACCATTTAACCCTTACTAACTTGCGTTTAAGTAAGCTTTCAGTGTCAAATAGTGGTAGTAAAACGATCCCATTTAACTCCCTTTCAAATATCATTTAAGTAACATTTGAGATTTTTCTAGCTGTATCTTCTTCCATATTGGCTATAACTTGCTCCACTTTCTTCCAACTTACTATTGAGACATATATGAAATTAGAGAACTCATTTTAACAACAACTAACATCATATTATAGTGGACAAAACTTAGATTTGGCTTAGGTTTTCTTATTTCTTTCCCTGACTTAGATTTTCTTTTTAGTTTCTTTTCCCAAATCGTGTATGGTATTTTTAGGTTTTTTAAAAGAATTTCAAGAGTTTGTTATGTTGATTGAAGACTATCTATCACTTTGGAATATCTTTTGGTGCAATCTAAACCCCTTTAAGCACTCATTTCATTCTCTTTATTCATATATGTTCAAGAACATGTTGTTTATGCTTGAATATGATTTTTCTTGGTTATATTCAATGTTTTAATCAATTTAAGTTAAGGAAAAATTCTTATCTGGATTGATTGTTTTTTAATCAGATGTTGGATGATAATATCTGTTTATTTGGCCATTTAAGATGAAGTTAGTGGATGACTAAGGTTTCGAGAACTCTTCTTTAATAATTGTAAAAGTTAGTAGACAACATTATTCTAATCAATGAATGACCAAATTTTGTTTAATCATAAGGGTTCCAGTTTTAAATTATGAATTTTAAGATTAAAGTTTCTTGAACTTCAAGCCTAATTCTTAGCATTGATGAATTATCAAACTTGAATTTAAGTTGATTAGAGATAAGGCATTGTCTTAACCATAGTATTACCTTGATTTAGTGACGACCCTAAATTAAATATTATGATCATTTCCATTACTCAATTATGTCATTTAAAGTCTAAGCCTTAGCTCATTAAACAATTTGGTAATTCTTAAGCAAGGTGGAATCCATGACAATGTTTGGAAGCTTTAGGTTAACTTATTTGAATTTAGGTTAACTTATGAGTTCTAATAATTTGAAAATCTCGAGCTCTTTAGATAATTGTGATTCAATTGACCTAGATTTGCTAACTTTCCCTATAGGTTCGACATTCCAAAGTCATAAAAATACGCCCCTTTATTACTTGTTTACCTCTATGCTTGCCCTAATCTTTGGTTTTGAATTTGATAAAAGATAGTGTTCTTAATCAATTAATTTAATAAATACTTATGACAATTTGTACCCAAACTAATCAACAACATGTTTTTGATATTATTGTCAAGGAAAGTATATAGATATTAGGAATATATTAGTATCAATTACACTGGAATGTAAATATTGTTTTTGTTGTGTTGCTTTGTTTTATGTGTTTTCATTTTTTATGCTAGTTTTATGTTTAGCTAGTATGTTGGAACAACTAATAGTGCCTGCTTTAGACATTCAAAAGATGTTAAAGCAAGATGACTATTAACATGATCACTAAGGGTATAAGCCTATAGCTAAAGGAAACTATTAGGGATATGTTTATTATGATCAACTTGATGCACCTTCATTTCAATGAAATATTATGATTATCATTGGCATAATATATCCTTTTACGAGTAACCATCATCTTTTTTCTATGAAGAGTAGCCTTAAAACGATATTAGATCACAAATTTATGATTTAGTTAATGAAAGCTTATCTAGACATGAATCGACCATGGCTGAATTGAAAGCTGCATGTCCAAATTAGAGGCAAGAATTGATAGAATCCCTTAGAGAAAATTATCCCATTGACCATTTTAATCCCATAAAATTTCAACCAAGTGAGTCCACCCCTTTTTCATTTAGAGAGTGGTGTGTAAGGGTTTTCCATTACCTTTGCATTGAATGATATAGAGGTTGGTGAGTGCTTAAATCATAACCAAGCTCTTGAATTTGAGAATATTAGAGATTATGAAGAAATACTGGAGAGTGATGACTAATTTTTTTAAGTAGTTAATGATGTGGAAGTTAATAAGTCCTTACATCTTATACAAGGTCTTGAAAGTGAAGCATTTGAACCTTCTAAAGAAGCCTTGGAGAGTGGTGAATCACTTTTTTAATTTATGGTAAAATTCGTTAGAAATTTCAAATAACCTATGAATGGCTTAGAAGAACATGATGAAGGAACCTTATAATTTACTCAACATAAGAATATGGATGGAAGCCAAGATAAGAATGTAATTTGTGAAGAATAAAAGCTCCTAGTTGAATCCAAGGAGAGTGAAGTAGACGCTTAAGATAAGGTTCTTGAGAATTAGGTAAGTGAAGTACCATTTGAGAGCATAGATTTTCTAGGTGTTGCAAATTTTGTTCCTGGGCCTAAAGTTGTAATTCTTACTTATTTTCCATGGAATTTTACTAAGAATAGGTGTTTTGATTGGATTTTCTTCAACGGTAAGATTTATAATTTATTTAGAAGTCTAATTAGATGTATAGGAACCCTTGGTAGTTTAGCTTGTCCATGTGGATGGAATGGATTAAATCAATTTAATGGTGAGCTAATGCTTAGATTAAAATTCCCTAATGTTAAGGTCTAACTAAAAGACCTTAAGAATAGCTTGTTAAGCGGCAAGACCTTAAAGAATCGCTTGTTAGGGGGCAACCCAACAAGGAATTTACATTTTTTAAATTTCAATTTGGTATGCCTTACATTAAATTTTTAATCTATTGTGCTTTTCAAGTTTCTTCCTAAGTTAATTCTTTAGTTTTTTAGTGTGTTTCTTTTGTTTTAATGTGTTTTTATTTTGAAAGCCTCTTTTAGAAATCCTTAATTAAATCTTAGTGTGTTTTTTAAAATTTTATGTAGGGTTTTTTAAAGTCTTTTCTTAAGCATGAATTTGCTTTTAGTGCATGTGATCAATTTATTTTAGTAATGTGTTAAGTCTTTTAATTTGAGTGATCTTCTTGTTTTTGTCTTTAAGAGTGTTTTCATTATGATTTATGTGTGTTTCTTTTAAGTTCTTTAATGTCCCTTTGTTTACAGTTTAAGTGTTTTAGTTTGGTTTGGTTTAGTGTGATTAGTTTGCTTTCCTTAAATTTAAGTTTTTCTTTTAAGTTTACTTTAACCTTTTTGAATTATTTTTTTATGTGTTTTCATAGTTTTAGGTCTTGTTCATGCTTAAATTTGATGTTTAGTGTATCTAGATTTATTAGGACTTCACTTTGGATTACATTGGCGAAGTTTTATATGATTTTTCTCCCTTAGAAGTGCTTTCTAGAGACCTGAGCAATAGGTGTTAAATGGTGGGGTTTAACCACACTACAACACCATTTAACTCTTTTTGAAGACTTAAATGGTGCCACTTAAATGACGTCAATTAAGTCCCTAGCAATTGTCATTTAACTACAAGAATTATTAAGAAATGACGTAGTTTTCCTTTTCTTCTTCTTCCTCCTCTCGCTTTAGTTCATCATGTTATGCCTATTTTTAATTTCTAACGTTATATCTTAATTAATTCTTCGCTAAATCGCATATTCTTTGAATCAATTTGTCACATTTTGTATCCTTTATAATTTTCAAGCCTTAAATCGCCCAAAAACTTCCTATAATCACCCAAAAATCATATTGAATGTTTTAGTGTCACTATTCAATAACATGGGTACATTTTTCAAATTTTCTAGTTTTTTTAGCATCCATTTGCTTAGATAATGGTATCATTGCTATAGAAATTCCAATAGTCTCCTATTAATACCAATTTTAGGCCATGGTTCTTTAGTCATAATTTAGAGAATATTTTGGTGAATGGAATATTCTAGTGACCTCATCGAAAAAATTTATATATTTTTTGGCTCTTTTCTCACACTTTTTTATGTGTTTATTGAACATTTTAAAGTCAAATGGCACCTAGACATTCTTATAAAGTTTCCAGTGCATGAAAAATACCTTCAAAATTTTTCAATTCATGTCTTGTGAGAACAATGATTGGTTCGAGGATCACATTTAAAATAAAATCAATGTCGAGAGGTCATTAGAGCCTGATGTGGAGGCTGAGTTTTAAGTTTCAACTTTTTTTCGAGCCTTCTAATAGCTTCCCATTTTGACACTTATAGATCCTTATTACCCATTGTTGGTGAAGGAATTCTTTACCAACATCGAGGAGAAAAAACAATCCTAAACTTCTTGACATCAGATCTATAGTGCAAGGTACCACGATAATCATTACTGGATCATTCTTATCTACATGTTTAAGGGTGCCAAATATAGGTGACACTTACATCCATAAAATTGATAGTCTTCAAGATGATTCGATTACTTTCAATCCCTCCTTTTTGAATGTTGAGGCTCGAGCTTTGCTAGGATTGATTAGTACACCCAATAGGAGAGGATTCCCCACATATCAATTGTCTATTTGCAATTGTATACATGTTTCCTTGTTTATTCGGAATGTTCCTTCAAGGGCTAGTGGCCTTAATGAAATTAGGTTTACAGACACCTATATTTTGTGTAAGATGCTTCATAGGCTAGGAACTATAGAGGGATTGCCATAAGTGGGAATATGGTTCCATACTCTCACAAAACCAAGAAAAGTGAGTGAGTGAGTTGATATGCAGATATTCTAGAACCTAAAATTGTAGTAGATCTTGGCAAAGGTATCAAGAAGATTTCTTCTAAGGCCATTTCGAGTACGAAGGCCTCAATCACTTCCTAATTCTCCTACCTATGTACCTTTACCTTCTAAGCCATCCTTTAGTAATTGGATTTCGACACTGTTAAGGATCAAGAATCACATTGAGATTGGCTTTTTTGAGCATAGTTCTTAGATGGATCATATGGGACAATAGATTGACACTATTGACTAGCGTCTCAAGTAGATTGAGGATTGTGTTGACTTCTAGCGATTGAGTCCTAGTTTTTAGATGTTGATGGATTGCTCATTTTGTTTCTAAACACGTGCTTTTGTTTTTGTTTTCAATATTTTCTTTTAATTGTATTTTGTTTCCTCAATTGTATTTAGGCTATTTATCTTGTACATTGGTTTCTTATAATGTACTTTTACTACATTACATACTTTGATGATTTATTCTTATATACTGAGCATGGTTTATTTTATTCCTGTTTTTGGTGCTTTCATTTCTTTGTTTACAATTTTTAGTTTACTACAAAAAGTGGTCGACTTTCAAAATTCACTTCAATAGAGCATTAAATGATATTATCATTATATTCTAGGCGCTTTCTATTCCTTTTTCTGCCTTATTATGTGATTTTTTTTTTGTTTTATGAACATTGAGGAAAATTTTCCATTTAAGTCTAGGGGAGGAAATAGATATCTAAAAGTTCATCATTTTTATCATCTTTTTCAAGATAATATATAATTGGTCAAAAATTGTTTCAATTTTGATTCATATCATTCAAAATTTTACTTTTGATTTTAATTATTTTGATAAGTTAAGTTGTTATATTCTTAAGTAATCATGATTGTTAACATTTAACTCTCACAGTTCCATGTTTTACATTAGGGATACTTAACGAGTATTATCTTTTTCTGAATATAAACTATATAATTTTTAAGTGGTTTGAAACTTCTTTTAGATGCTTTCATATCTTGTATAAGTTTAAGTCAAACAAAATGATAAATTAAAATGAAAAAACATAAAAGAAAAAGGAATAGGAATAGGAAAAGGTGCTGAAAAAGTGAATATGTTTTTATTAACTCCACTGGTTTCGAACTTTGAACCATTTGGTCAAATTTGTTAGGTTTATATGGCTCTTAAGAGGGGGTGAATTAAGTTTTAAAAAATTTTCTAAAAACAAGATGAAAGGAAAGCATAAGCTTATAACGATTGAAACAAAACAATTAACATGATAAAATAAGTACGTAAAAGTAAAGAGTAAGGGAAGAAGAGATATATGAGATTTATTCTAGTTCAAAGTTGTCTAGTTGCCCTTACCTATAGTCCTTAACACCAATGTTGAGATTTTGTTCTTATTGCAACCAATCGAGAATATAATGTTCACAATACAATCCTTTTTCAAGGCTTAAGGATAACCTTTTAATCATTGGTCAAATAATTCAATTACAAATAATTCATTCAATTTCACTTTACGTATAAAGAGACTTACAAAAACGAATGCATAAAAATAGTAAGATAAAGAACCTCACACAAAACAAACTACACAAAAAGCTTATAAATCTCGAACAGCTTGAAACAATTGCTAAATGTATATGCTCAAAAGAGTTTTGTATAACTTGAACTCCACACCACTATAATAAGAACACTTTTCCATAAACATTAATAAAACCATCTATTTATATTGAATAATAAGCTATTTATCCATTTCCCAATGGTTGTTATATTGATTATCCAACAAGCTTAAAAACTTTATAATGGATTAATGTTGTTACTGTTGTGTTATAGATTTTTCTCTTTATTTTTTCATCATTCATTCAATCAATAGCCAAGGTTTAGTCGACTGATAGGCCTTCACCATGGGTCAACTGATAGACCTTCATCTTGGGTTCAGTCGACCAAATCAACTCTTGTGATCTACTAACCCAAGTCCTTCGATTGACCGATGCCTTATTAGCTCAACCTATATCAAAACAAACTACACATACTTTTGAATACACCAACAACTATACACAAAATCCATCAAATACATTTATACCCAAAAACACTTAAGTTACCTTTTAGTTTATTAATTTCTTTTAAAATTAATTTTCTATCTTAACACATTCTTAACGAACTAAAATAATAATCAAAAGGATACAATCAAATTAAACATGTAAGCCTTATGATTATGCACCTATAGACATATTCTTAGATATGTGTAAATAAGCATGTAAAAGCCTCTTAAAACACAAATAAAATTAAGAAAAGTTTACATTAAGAAAAAAAAGTAAAATTTTTTTTAAATGAATTTCTTCATAAAACTATGAATCTTGATAAGCTTTGAGTTTCCACTAAGTTTCTTTGAGTGATCAAAACTTGAGCTTTATCTAACCTATCTTTCACCACACTTTTAAATATTAGTAGTAGAGTTTATTTTGTCATTATCTAAATAAGGTGGAACCTCCCTTGGTTCAACAATAGTTAAAGAGTGCTGTTAGTAGCCAATTGATGTGAGGTCACTTAATTTAGAAACTAGGTACATTCACGAAAAGAATGTTCATTTTCACAAAAAAAATATTAACTAACTTCTCAACCATGCCATAATGCTCACTTTATTGTTTTATGATTGCTCTTAATGTATAAAAGGATGCAATTTTTCTTAAAAGATGATTCATTTTGCTATGGGAATGTTCATTTTATATTTGGAAATGAATTATGTGATTTAGGTTGATGTTTGAAAAAATATAAAGTCATTTTAAGTTGTTTGTTAATTTAAATGTTTCAATAATCATATGACATCTTAATAATTTATGTGATTATTTAATGATTAAGGAAACGTTTCAATAATATTTTTTTTGATGAATTTGTGATTTTTCTTGTGGTTATTTATTATTTTAAACTTGACTATTGATTGATTTGCTTGAGGATAAACAAATGTTTATTCATGGTAAAATTGATAGGGTTCATTCATAATGATTTTCATGATATTTTGATGTAAATTTGCCCTACCTTGATTTTAAAATGTTAGATTTATGTTTTCAAATGTTTATGTTGCAGGTTATTCCCTAATTGTTGACCAAAATTTGAAGAAAGGACCAAAATTGTATTGGAAATGGAGTAATACGTGGGTCTGGATCCACCCATCGTTTAACCCTTGCCAACCTATGTTTAAGTTAGCTTTTAAGGTCAAGTGAATTTAGTAAATGAATCCATTTAAATTCCTTCCAAGCATCGTTTAAGTAGCAATTGAGACTTTTCTAGCTAGAACTTCCTCCCTATTGGCGGTAACTTGCTACACTTGCTTCTAATATGTCGTTGACACATATATGATGCTAGAGAACTCAGTTTGACAACAACTAACATCATATTAAAGTATCCAAAAATCATATTTGACTTAAGGTTTCTTCTTTCTTCCTCTAGGTTAGGTTTTTCTTTATAGTTTTTTCAAACTTTGTTTATGTTATTTTCAGGATGTTTTCAAGGAATTACAAAGTTTTTTATGTTGATTGAAGGCTATCTATCACTTTGGAATGTCATTTGGTGCAATTAAAACTCCTTTAATCACATGTTTTATTCTCTATATTCATATATGTTCAAGAACATATGGTTTATTCTTAAATGTGATTTTTTATATATATGATGTTTTAATCCGAATTTAAGTTAAGGACATGTTCTTCAATAGATTGATAGATTATTAATCATATGCAAGGTGATAATCTTTGTTTATTTTGAGTTGTTAATACATATCTTAAATTGGCTATTTAAGATGAAGTTAATAGACGATTAAAGATCTAAGAAATATACTTTAATCATTGTAAAACTCAATAAAAAGTCTGCTTTTAATCAATAAATGACCAAACTTTGATTAATCATGGGGTTGTTAATTCTAGATTATGGATTACGGGATTAGAAATTCTTAATCCTTAAGCCTAATGCCTAAAATTGATGAAAGACCAAACTTTAATTTAGGTTGATTAGAGATAAGGAATTTCCTTAACCATAGCATTGCTTTGATTTAGTGAAGACCCTATATTAAACACTCCAATCCTTTCCATAACTTAATTAAGTCATTTAAAGCATAAGCCTTAGCTAATTGATCAATTTGGTAATTTTTAAGCAACTTGGAATCCATTACAATGTTTGAAATCTTTTAGGTTAACTTTGTTATCCTTAGGTTCATTTAGGGGTTATAACCTTTTAATTTGGCAATCTTGAGCTCTCCAGATAATTGTGATCTAAGTGACCTTATAGTTTCTAACTATTGCTATGTGTTCAACATTCTATATTCAAAAAGATCATCCACCGTATTTTTATTGACCAGTATACTTGTTATAGTCGTTGTTTTTGAATTTGTTAAAAGCTGGTGTAAGTAATTGATTTATTTAATAATTAGTCATGATAATTTGGACCTAAACCAATAGTTAACATTAAACACATTGTTAGTGAAAAATAAAAGGGGCAAAGAGGTCTTTCACCCATCCTCATATTTACTTTAATTGGAAATCGTATAAAAGAAGTTTTAAAGAGCACAATAGGACATCTAATAATGTTCTTAATTTTTTTTAGCTTTCATTAATTTTACTTGTATTTCTTCAACTTCTTAAGGTTTTAAGTTAGGTTTTTTTTATTGTTTCTCTTTAAATTTTTTAAATTAGTGTTTAGTTACTATTAAGTTTTATTTACAGTTGTTTTAGTGCTTTATTAGTGGTATTTACATTTTATATATCTTGCTTGTAGTTAGTGTGAAAATTTAATGGTTTTGGGTATTTTAATCATTGAATATTGTATAAGACTTTTGTTATATTTGAATATATAGTTTTCTTGTTCATTCTAATAGCTTTCCTTCATATTTTCAATATTTTTACTAGCTATATATATATATTATATTTTTGTTTATTTCAATATATTAGGCTAAATTTATATTAGTTAAGAAGATAATGAAGAGATAATGGGTTTATGATTTTGAGACATAAATTGAATTGTCTTGAGAATTATTTTTTAGGTTAATAATGAATTGGAATTCTATTTAAATGCCATAAATTGGGGATTTTCCTATAAGTTTGATCGTTTTATTAGCAATATCTAGTTCAATTTCTAGGTATAAGCTTTTGATCCATAATTGTTATTAGCAAGTACTATGAGTAGCAATAGTCTAATTAATTTTGTAGGGAAACCTAATCAACTTAGCCTAGAATTCCAATTCTCTAAGTTACATAATCTGTGATTGTATACTAGGTTAGGCATTGACTAGTGTTTAATGTAATCATGCCATTAAATCTATAGAGCTTATTATAGGTTATCGCTTGCTTAAGGATAAAATTTGTATCGCATAAGGTTTATCTAAAATTGAAAGAACATAGGACTTAAGAGCTTATTTGGGTCCATAGGCTTGCATCTTAGGTAGAAAACAATCTTTAAGTTTTCAATGAATGGTTGTAAGTCCTGAATCCTGGAAATATCTTCTGCCCAACGTTCTTTTATTATTATCTGTTTATTTTTGTTTTTCATTCTTACTTATTTCATTCGATTTCATTAGTTGCCCTTTCTACTTGTTTTAATTTCACAAAATTTAAGGGATTTTTATTTTTATTTTTATTTATTTTTATTTTGTGTAGTAATAAAAATAGCTTTAACTCACCTTAACTCTCTGTGAATTTAACCCTAACTCAAGGATTAGTTATGCTTATTATTTAGTAGTCTGCGAAGAGCTTTGTCAACGATCAATCATACCCAACTCTCTCCTAATCAAGCAAAATCAATCCTCACACAAAGGTTTAGTAAAAATATTAGCTAACTCACGCACTTTTTCAATAAATTCAAGTTTTATATCCCTATTTTAAACATGATCTATGATGCAATGATACGTAACCTCTATATACTTTGTTCTTCAATGTTGAATGCAATTTTTTGTTAAAGAAATAACATTTGTATTATCACACCTAATGTAAATTTTGCTAAATTCTAGACCATAATCCCTAAGTTATTGTGTAAGCCATATATGTAGCATCCCACTCTCATAGGACACATGCTTGGCATTTTGCTGAATATCCGAGTAAATACCCTACAAGGGTAGCACACTGGAGCAATTACAATAGGCATCATGCAACATAATCAAAACGAAAGTAGATACCAAAACTCATATTTCATTAAAACAAATTTCATTTATACATCATTATAAACTGTACATAAGTAGCAAACAGAACCAAAACATACTATCTAGACTCTTTGAGACTTCAGCTGACTAACCTCTGAGCCATGACAAGTATGTAAGTACGTAGCTCTCAGTCTCTCAACACTGTCTTAGTCTAGGGGTCGAGCTCCATCTGACCAGAAATGTTGAGTAGGGTGAGTTTCTGGGGAAAAACTTTGTGAGTGTCCATCATCAATGTGCTTACTCTATCCACACATAAAGAATATAACACAAAATAAATAACATAATCATCACCATTAGAATCACGTTTTTCCTGTGTTTAACATATCAA
>JAOXYD010035617.1:0-13946 GCA_028565735.1 Pinacopodium congolense | reverse complement strand
AGTCCTTTATTTATTGAGAATATTAAATTAATACCCTACCTCTAGCTACTGCATTATTAGTTCTCTTGATCGAAGGTGTCAATCTAGTATAAAATGTGTTAACTTGCTACCAAGCGGTGAACCCATAATTAGGCCACTGCGCCAACATGTCCCTAAATCTCTCTCATGCCTCATATAAATTTTCATTCTCATACTGTGTAATTGAAGTGATCTCATTCTTCATTTTGGCAACCTTGGCAGGCAGGAAAAATTTAGCCAAGAACAATCTCATCAGCTCATCCCAAATGGTAATGGACCATGAATGCAATGAAGCCAACCAAGCTTTAGCCTTATCCCTAACTAAAAATGGAAAAGGCATCAATCTTACTGCATCATCTGACACCCTATCCTTCTTAAACAAGTCACAAATATCTAAAAATATCTCTAAGTGGGTGTTTGGATCCTCTGAAGGTAATCCACCAAACTGAGATGCCTGACCATGGAAGTGATATTGTGGGGAATCTCAAAATTGGCCACTGTAATCATCGGCCGTATAATGAGAGGTAGAGGCCTATTGTTGTGCCCCACAATCAGATCCATCGTAGTTAATTGTCTTCCCCAATTAGGATGTTGTATGATCTCTTCTTCACGATGTGCCATCTCTACAACTTGCTCTTCAATACTCTCTTCTTATGTGACCTCTTTTTCTGTCACTACTCTGGGTCAACCTTATTTCCTTTCTCAACCTGCGAACAATTTTTTCAATTTTAGTTTCTAGTGGAAAATTCTCGGGCTTGTGACCACGATTGTGCATAAACCAAATAAAACAAATCAAAAGATGACAACAAAAGCGCTAAAAACTAGAAGAAAAAAAAACACACTAAAGCAAAATAATCAAAAGCAAGCAAGCAATTTTAAACAAACAAATGACTAAACAAGAAATAAACCTAAGAAAATAAACACCGTCTAATCTAATCACTTACAATTAAGACTATCCCGGGCAACAACACCAAAAACTTGTTGCTAGTCTAATTAAAACAAAGTATATATAAAAATCTAACCTAGACCAAACAATTGAGGCAAGAGAACCTCGTCAATAAGTAGTATAAAACGGAGTAAAACCAAGCATTATACCCAAGGGAAAGTTAGATATGCAAGCAAATTATCTCAACGATGCACAATTAACTCAAAAATTCAGAATTTGATTTATTTGAATATTACGCGAAACAAGTAAGATAAGGCAATATACAAAATGCAGGATGAACTAAATGCAATAACAGTCGACTCAAGAGACTAAAAATGGCTAAGGCTTCGGACTTAAATTGGGTTAGGTTTCCTAAATTTGAAAACAGTGGATTAGTTTAGGACTTTCCTCACTTAAACAAGTTATACCTAATGGTCATAGGCACCCCTCTTATACTCTCAATTATCCTACTTGGTCCATAGATTACTTGGAATACAAGGCATTGAACACTAGAGCCTTAAGATTAAGGTCTTTAATCCTAAGTTTCCTCACATAAGATCCTAAGATTTAGTCCACTCTTAGGTTCAAGTATGTTGTTAGATTAATTTTCTAGTAAAATAAGTTACAATCGTCATGAAACTCATTCTCCTAAGGCTATAATCTAAGTGATCAAGCTAAACTAAGGCTCAACAACCATTTAATCTGACAAATTTTTAACCCAAATCAATGCATAACCTCTGTAAAAAATGATTACTCACACATATTAATCAAAGGAACAAAATAAATGGTCAAAATATGTATATCCATAGATTAATCAACAAAAAACAGAATATTTATAAACTATGAAACAAAAATACAGAAGACAGACAAATAGTTGGTCACTCCTTAAAGTTCTCTGCAAAGTTTCGGCACTTGAAAGCTCTAAAAACATAAGACTTAGATTGAAAAACGACCTAGACTCTAAAACAGGATAAAAATCTGCATATGAAAGATAAATAGTAGTGACGATGACGATTTTGGTGGCTTTCTCCGTTTCTATGACAAAATATTACTATTTATAATCTCCCTTAAGTGTCCTTAAGGTTTAGGAGTTGATTCTACATTGCTTCATCATGATTTGACACTGAATTTAATGAAACGTTGTGTATAGTGCATTTAGTATCGCCATATATGCTGATAAACGATGGGTTGAGGAGTGTCGTTGAAGGTATAGGAATCGACCATCAATGGCGGGCTATTCTTCCTTCAAGGGTGCCATTAATGGTCTATAAAATTTGAACATTTTCCTTTCTTTACTCTAAAATCATCCAAAACTCCTCCATTTGATCCAATTCATCATATACCTAAAAGTATCACAAATAGCTCCAAATTGGTGTAGTAAACACATTCAATAGGAAAAAAATATAGCAAAATATGCAATAAAAATCAATAAAAATCGCCCATTAACACCCCACAACTAGTTTAGCATAGGAGTTTTCAAGTCTCTTCTCAGGTTAACTACACTTAAAGCATTTCCCCACAATTGGTTTAACATAGGAGTTCCCAAGTCTCTTCATCTCTTCATCTCTTCATCTCTTCAGTACCCTCTTTCTAATAATGTTCTTGTAGGTTCCTCTATCAATAATAACTTTAAATACCTTATCAGGAATGGTATACCTCATACAGACTAGTTGGTTCCTTCAGGTTTAATCTTCTTGTTTAAGTGCTAACATTAGTTTCCTTACCATATAAGCTGAACCACCCTTATTAACTCCATACTCATCATCCTCATCGCCATCTACCTCGTAAGCAATCCCTTCATCATCTTTAGCCCCCTCTATGATGTTTACTGACTTCCTCAATGGACACTCAATTATGCTCAAGTTAACTATACTTAAAGAGCTTCCCCACAACTATTTTATCATAGGAGTTCTCAAGTCTCTTATCAGGAAGACTATACTTGAAGCACTTCCCCATAACTAGTTTAGCATTGGAGTTCTCAAGTCTCTTCATCTCTTCAATAACCCCTTTCTAATAATGTTCTTGCAGGTTCCACTATTAATAATAACTCTAAATACCTCTATCAATAATAAATCTATACCTTATCAATAGTGGTACACCTCTTAAAGATTAGTTGGTTCCTTTAGGTTTGGTCTTCTTACTTAGGTGCTAACATCAGTTCCTTACCATGTACGTTGAACCCTCATTAACTCCATACTTATCATCCTCACCACCATCTACCTCATAACTAATCCCCTCATCATCTTATCCCTCTTTACAATTTTTACTGTCTAACTTAAAGGACACTCATTAGACCTATGCTCAGGTTGACTACACTTGAAGCATTTCCCCACAATTGGTTTAGCATGGGAATTCTCAAGTTGACTACACTTGAAGCACTTCCCCATAATTGGTTTAGCATAGGAGTTCTCAAGTCTCTTCATCTCTTTATCTAGCTTCTTCACCATAGGCGTTTTCCTAGTAGCTTTGTCCTCCACATTCCACATCTCTTACCCACAAAGGGTATACTTCTATGTAGCTTTATATTTTTTAGCTGGTATTAGAGCTCTATAGCTCCCTACACTTATCCCATAGCACTTTTACTACATCAGTTCTGCCTTCAGGTCCATACTCTTTGCTTCCAAAAGTGTATGGATAACCAATACCTGATCGTATCTTGAAGGTCAAAGCTCCCTTCTTTAGCCTACAAGCCACAGTTAATACTCTTTTCTCAAGTGTAATCTCTATATAATCAAAGAACCTATCAATTTTCATAAGCAAATCCAAGAAGTCTTCAATACCTAGGCTGCCATTAAAATAAAGGATATCCATCTTCAGTTTATAATCTCCCATGTCTCTATCTTCAAACCCTCCATAGACATCTCTCCTCTTACACCCATTATGTTGTTGGTAACGTTTAAATTTATTCAGCTAATAATAATCTTCTTCCTCCTAATCCTCCTCATAGATTAATTATCTCCTCATAGGTACAGTTCTACCTATAGGTTTACCACGAGCTATCTCCACCCCCTAGCCTTTTACAATCATTCTATCTCCTGTGTGTATCAATTCTTGAGCATCTAGACACTCTATAATCTCCTTAAAACGCTCTTTGAAATGTCGAAATCTATGTTTTATCTATTACTCCAAACATTGCAATGCATCATCTTTTAGAAAAGGAGCCCTAGCCTCCTAAACACTATCACGAAGACTTTTGTTATCACTTCTAGTCAACATCCTCACTCTGGTACCACCTAATGTAGTGTATAACGTTATATTTTTTTAAAGGTTATACGAAACCCTTTGAAGAACCAAAGAAATTCAATAAAAATCTCAAAAGTAATGTTTAAATTGAAAAAAGTTACCTCAAGGTGGCTATAAAAGACAATATAAACTCTAAACATGAAAACCTAAGGATAAAACAGTCTTTTACTAATAAACAATAATCACTACAACTCCATTTCAATTTCTCAATAATATCAAAATTTTAATGCAATAGAGTTTTAGGCAACAATAACAAACGACTAGTTTGATATCTTAGAGTTATAAATAGGTTGTTTTACATTAATTTTCACCATTCAAGAGTTTACAAAGTAATTAATCAATCATTTTGAGCATTGTGAAGGTTTTCTTAAAAGTGTTCTTTGAGTGGTTTTTAGTGTACGATTTTTTTTTCATATATTTGAGTTTTGTGAGTCTCAAAATACATTAAATTGTGCTTGAGTGAGATTTTTATTTAAGTGTTTCTTTTAGAGGTAGTATAATTGTGAGAAGGTTCTTCCTAAGCCTTAAAAGGAATTAAAAGGTTATCCTTGAGCCTAGAAAACAGGATTGTATTTCTAATGATTATTCTTTTTTATTATAGTGAAAAATCTCAACAAGTTTTATTAGGGACAAAGTGTATGAGAAAGTAGACCCTTTCCGAACTAGTATAAATCAATTGTGTCGCTCTTCCTAAATTCTTTAGTTTTACACAATTTTTCTTATTTAATTTTTCATTTTTTATTATACCAAAAATTATATCTATATTATTTTTATCATATAAGTTATTCTTTTGTTAAAATTTGAATATTGAATTAATTTTATCCTTTTCCCATATCTTTAATTGGTTTTTGCAACTTGTTTTTTTAAAAGTGTTAAGAACTTTAGGTGAACTTAGATTTCATTGTAGATTTTTTTAAGCACCTACTTCACCCCCTCCCCCTCCCTTTAGTTCCGTCTTAGACTAACAAATATAATTTTTAAGATTAGAGATAAAGGAAATGTCAAATTTATTATAAATGTTTTTATTGGCCTAGAGATTGTATTATAATTTACTATAAATAAACCTTTATGTTCCAACATTCATAATGTATTATGGTACTCATGTGTTCTTATCTATTATGGATCTTCTTGTATATATTATGTGCAAATGACTAATTTTATTCTTTATTTAACTATCTCCACATCTGCATGTACATCAAGACATTTCTACAATTATGCTTCAATAGACATTAATTACTTTATTCCTATCTATAATGATTACAGGTAAAAAAAATTGAGCCTATTCCCTTTATGGCTAGTATAACCTAGACTTTCCAAATATATTATCTTTATCTTTGTTTTGTTAATTTCTTTTTAACAAAATACAAGATTCAATGGAGTATGCTATGAAATAAAAATATTGAAATAGGATTGCTTAGACCAAGAACACTATTTGAATAACAATATCGACAAATTTTGGCTTTAAACACAAATTATTAATTTATCTGTTGATGGTGCCTTTAAATAGCTCACACTTTGACAGTGCCTTAGGGTATTCTATTTGGTAATATCAAAACCAAATAGATTCCGCCTAAAAAATCTAAAAGCCAATAAAAGAGAATGTTATACAATAAACTCAACTAAATGACTAATAATGGAGCAAAACATTATAGAAAACAGAGAACTACAAGAGATGCTTATAGGCAGGACAACCAGAATCCAACAAATTTAAATGTATTACATATCAAGCAATATTAGTCCAACAGCTCAACTATTTTACTAAAAGCACTATCTGATGTTAACTTCACTTTAAAAAAGGGAAGAATAATTAATAAAAAACCAAAAGAATAATAAAAAATATTTTTACTAAACCAATGTATATAACTACTCAAAGAACTACCATCTGACTGAATAGTCATAATAATCAAAGTCTCACATAATCAGATAAACTACCTGCACGTGGTCCTGTTTGAATATCAAGTTCTAGTCCTCAATTCTTGATAGATAAAGAGTGTAATGGTGAGTTGAAAAGAATGCTTTATAACTTGCAAAAAAATTTAAAATAAAAATATATTAAAAAATCCAACTATGTACTCACATTATTTGAGAAGCTTGAATTGTATCAATATTATTCCTTATAGGTTCAAGTGCTTAAACTTGACTGCCACCCATTTATGAAGCATTATAAAGAAAACGTGTAAGTTCAGAAAACTTAAGATATAATTGTGTATGACTAATAAAAATTTCATTTAAGTGACAAATCGTAAAATAAGTATTTTCACTAACATCTCTAAATGCTCCATACTAAAATCTCTAAATGCTCCATATCCTTTAGTTGCTTATACATATATAAATAGTTATTATTTAAAAAACTTTACTAAAAATTATAAAACAAATTTGTGAATCAACATCGACCACACTTTTTTCCCTTTGTAAGATAAACGAGGTGGAATTTGATCTTATAGAACCCAATTGTATAGGTCTTCTTGCTCTTATATAACTATTTAGTTTTGTGGAGGCCTTCGTCATTTTCGCTGCATTATACACGTAAATCTTATAAATAACAATAATATGACATTTAAAAAACAATTTAAATAAGTGCAAATAAAGATAAGTATACAATCACATTAATAATTTCAAGTTGCCTCGAAGGTTGATCATTATTTTTACATTCTCTTTTATTGTGACCAACTTCATAACAATGCTTGCATCTCATATTTACACTAGCTTTGCATAACTTTTCTAGATTCCATGTTTCTTCACTTTGATCTCTTCTTCTCACTTTTTTAGTCTTCCTAATATCTTTTTAATTAAGGGAGGCAATATCGATTGCAAGTTTTCAGCTTTTGATCAAAACTTCGGACCTCTAATAGGTTCCACCACATAATAATTGCTCTTCAAATAACATTTATACTTGTAGTATTAGCTGACATAAGAATTCAAATCCTCTCTTTAATATGATATATAAGTCACTACATGCTTACACGGGATCCCTATTAAATCTTAATATCTACATTGGCAAGTCTAAACCAATAATTTATTTTTTTTTGCCAAAAACATTACTTCAAACTTCAAAATTCCATTAGTCTTGATGAAATAGTTCCTTGCTTCCCATTGTGTAACTTCTAACTTCTTTCTTACTTTTGGGATTATATCATCTGTGGACTTAAGCATCATATTCCTCTTTTCATGGATTTGAGTCATTAAGCCAATTCGGATATCCTCTAACATATTGACCAAGTTTTTGGTACAAGTTTCACAAATGAAACCAATAAATGTTTATAATATGTTATTATTGACAATTTCACACTTTGGTCTTATGTTTACAAATTCATTCACAAAAATTTCTGATTTCCTAACTTTAAAATCATCATAGGCCTTCTTTCATATGATCTTTAATTGTTCCATTATCTCATTGAAATCAACTTCTGTTGTACAATTAACTGCTTATCAAACTAAACTGTTATATATGTGGCCTTTATTATCACTTGAGCAATTGTTATATATATGTTAGGCACATTTTCTATGCTCAACTTTGATAAAAAGCTCTTTAACACATCCACAAAACCTTAATAACACAACAAAAAATTTAAGCAAAAAATTTATATTAAGAGAGCATCTTTTTTTGTTTGCTAATAAAACTCCATACATTCCCACTTACGTTTAGATCTTGGGTAAAAAGACTAAAAAACTAATACCGCAATTGGTAATTTTCTCCCTCAATCAGAGCTCCTAATATAGGAAACATCTTATTGTTTCTATTACAACTAACTATAAATAATAATGCACCTTTAAAAAATGTCTTAAAAAAACAACCATCTAAACCAATTATTTTTCCATAACCACCTAAAACTCAAACTTCGATGCAATAAATCCCATATAAAACCTCTTAAATATTGGTTGTCCACACTATTCATTAAGTTCAGTTTATATAATAAATTTTCCATCTTTATAAACTCATCATAACATTAAGATTTATTTACCTACAACACATACTTCGTCTAAAGATCATCTATCATCTCACTAATTGGCTAGTTTGAGTTCCTTTTAAATTTGTATAAGAATTCATTTGCTATCTATTTCTTACTAATTTGATTTTTTTCACTTTTCTAGAAGTTTTTTTTCTAAAATCTTCACAATAAATGTTTTTCCATTTCCAATCTAACCAGCATATATCCTAAATAGACATGGTGGCTCACAAATAGCCTTTATTCTCATCATAAATCTAACCATGTTAATGTTATATCCATTTACAATTGCACAATTTCTGATCGCTTCCTTTAATTACATCTCATCCTTAAACTTAATTCTAATTTCAAATTGAAAATACTTTATATATACTTTTAAATAAATCACAATGTATTTCTTCATTCTAAAAATGGTCTTAGACCCCTCATCATCACTACAAATTAGTGATTAAACTTCGACATTACTATCCTAATATACACTACACCAATCATGAGAACTCTCTTCTTCTCTTTATGAATTTTTGGAATTAGATGTTGCCTCAACATTGTAGACTTTTCCTCTACCTCCAACTCCATTAATAGCATCATCGAATTCAAACCCATTACATACCTTCTTATACATTTCTTCTCATTTTCTCTGTAACATATTCTTCATCATTAGTTGAATATAGTTCATCTGAAACTAAATCATTTTTAAATTCACCCATTCCTATACAAATTAAATTTTTATCGTCTTGTTCCACATGAATTTGGAATGACCCTTCCTTATTCATACTTATATTTTATTGTGTGTTTATTTCACAATCAATTCCAATATCAAATTCAGATTCTTTACTGTCCTTACCACTTTGAGATCTAGGTAAACCCAATACAAAATCCATAGATATGTCAATCCAAGGTTGATTAAGCACAGGTAAAGGAGTATACCAACCATGAGGCATTAATTTTGACTTAGCTTATTTGCATGCAATGTATTTGTCACAAATAGATTGCACATCATGCTTCATGTTAGGCCAATAAAAATGCTCATGTAATATATTTAAGATCTTTTTAATGAAAAAATGCCCCATTAACCCACCTCCATGGGTCTCTCTTACAAGTAATTCATGCATAGAACATTTAGGCACACAAAGTTTATCTTTCTTAAATAAAAATCCATCATGCTTATAAAAATCACAGTATTCACACTTAGAACATGCAAGCCACATTTGTCCAAAGTCGGCATCACTATCATACAAATTCTTAATGAACTCAAAACCAAGTAATTTAGTTTACAAAGAAGTCAACAATGTATAACTTCTAGATAATGCATCAGCCACAACATTTTCCTTTCCTTGCTTATATTTGATCGTGTAAGGGAAAGTTTCAATGAACTCTAACCACTTAGCGTGTCTTTTGTGCAGCTTACCTTGAGACTTTAAAAACTTTAAGCTCACATGATCTAAATGAATAATGAACTCCTTTGGCCATAAGTAGTACTGCCATGTTTGTAGAGTCCTGACTAATGCGTATAATTCCTTATCATACATTGGATAATTCAAGGATGCTCCACTAAGCTTCTCACTAAAGTATGCAATCGGTTTAGAGTCTTGCATCAAAATAGCTCCTATACCAATTCCCGACGTATCACATTCAATCTCAAAAACTTTATCAAAGTTAGGTAAACAAAGCAAAGGTGCATTGGTTAACTTATCTTTCAAAGTATTAAAAGCTTGTTCATGCACATTGGTCCATTTAAACACAACATTCTTTTTAACAAGTTCATTTGAAGGAGCTGCTATGGAACTAAAATATTTTACAAACCTCCTATAAAAACTTGCTAAACCATGAAAACTTTGTACCTCATTTGCATTCTTACGTGTAGGCCACTCCTTAATTGCCTTGACATTTTCCTCATCTACACTAACTCCATGTGCACTCACAACAAAACCAAGAAACACAACAGATTCTATACAAAATGTTCATTTCTTTAGGTTAGCATATAACTTATATTCTCTTAAAGCACAAAGTAAAGAATGTAAATGTTTAACATGGTCATTCAAGTTCTTATTATACACTTATGTCATCAAAGTAGACAACAACAAATTTTCCAATAAATGGTTGCAAAACAATGTTCATTAATCTCATAAACGTACTTGGTGCGTTAGTTAAACCAAAAGGTAATACCAACCACTCATATAAACCATATTTTGTTTTAAAAGTAGTTTTCTACTCATCTCCTTCTTTCATGCTAATTTGATAGTATCCACTTTTTAAATCAATCTTTGAAAACACACAAGAACCATACAACTCATCAAGCATCTCATCTAATGTAGGCATGGGATGTCTATACTTTTACCGTAATTTTATTGATAGCTAGACAATCCATGCACATGCGCCATGTTCCATTATCTTAAATGCCTTTGATTAACTCTTACAAAGCCTCCCTTATGCGTTTAGCTCTTACTTTTGAAATAGGACCTCCAATGCCTTGTAAAGGATCGGTGACTATTGATGCAATTAGATATCCATCACTTATCCTTGGATTTCATATTGTAAATCTACAAGAAAAAATCAAAAAATACCTCACCAACACTCCCTTACGTGTTTCTATCAAATTAGTGTCACTCAGCACTCGTGTTTAATCTCTTAACTGGCTCTTATTATAATAATAAGCTCACATTTCTATCTTTTACCACCCAAAGACAATCTTTAGGCTCTTTAAAGATTAACCAAACAAAACCAAGATAATTTAACCTGAAGCAACAAACTCACAGGAATGTAACAAATAGGCATATTTAGAAAGATTGATAAGAACTCATAAAACAAAGTAGGAATGAAAAACTAACAATAGGTGTTCACTTGATAGGATATTGACTATTGTGCTCAAGAAAGAACTACTCTGGTTGTTTGTGTAACAAGAACACACACAAAAAATCTAATTAGCTAGTGTTCAAGTTTCCAAGTTTTAACAAGGCTTAAAAGATTTTGATTTGCACCTTTTTTTCTCTTCTTTTTTATCTTTTGCTTATTCTTTAATGCTTTTTTGTGTTTTATTTTTCTAAAAATCAGAATATAATAACTTGAGTTAGAGCTATGATAAGCCCAATTGTTCAGAAAAAATTTGTTTGAACTTAATCTAGTAGCAAAAAAATACATTTGAATAATCAGATTTCTGAATGAGTTAGAGCATAATTAGACACTTAAGGAAATGAAAAGTCACAAGAACGCACATGGAGAATCTACCCAGAAAATGAATATGACTAGAAAATGCAGAACTAACAATCAAAAAATGAAAAGATACATAAGAACAAGAACACAATCTGCAAAATTTGAATGTGAAAATGAAAAGACAAAAGAATAAGAGATCTGCAAAATCTACCTAGAAAAATGATTCTAACTACAATATGAAGAACTAATAGTGGGAAAACGAAATTACCCCAAAGGAACAAAAACACAAATTTGCAAAATCTACCCAAAAAATGGATCTGAACAGAATATGAAGAACTTTAGTAATAGGAAAATGAAATTACCCAAAGGAACAAGAACACCAATATGCAAAATCTTCCCAGAAAATGGATTTGAACATAATATGAAGAACTAATAGTGGGAAAACAAAATTACCCAAATGAATATGAACTCAAATATGCGGCATCATTTTTTTAATAGATATCAAGAAAAAGGATTAATCTAACCTGATTTAGAGGCTAAAGTTATGATACCAACTAATGTAAACCCCAAATTCATTCTGGACACCCACAACGAGCAATACATATTTTTACCCCAACGAAGATAAATCAAGTTATAACAAAAGATAAAAAGAAGGATATGGAAGCCACACTCTAGAAAAGATTAGAAGAGGGAGTGATAAGTCAAATTTGATCGCCACAAGATTCAATCAATCTTGATAAGTTCTGCAGTTCAATGAAGAACCCAAGAGAAGTTTCTCTCAATTATGATAAAAACATGTCAAAAGATGTTTTTGAATACATAAGATGCATATTTATATGCCTTAGGTCCAAACCTTAACAAAAGAAGTGAAAACAAATCTTTTTGACATGCCCACTAGCCCAAATTCATAATAGCCAGACTTAATAGGCTAATCAGCCAATTTATGACCCAATTGAATCTAATATATATGCCCACTAAGTACTTGGACCATATTAATAATACTTGGGCTACATGTTCCATCTTGAAGGCTTCTCTTTTGGGCCAAAATAACTTATTTGTTGTAGATATCTTGAATCGACCCATTACGTATTTCCTTCATCTTCTTAGCCCTTGACCTTGTAATTAGACCATCATGCCATGGGTCTTTATTAACTGTCTACACATTGGTTCCTTGGTTCTCATCATGCATCCACCTCAATAAATTCAAACCAATGCTTAAAGAGTACTTCCACCTGACTTTAGAGTTAACCAACCTCAAAGATAGTAGCTCAGCTTTCAAGAAATAGTTTTGAAGTATATCCAATCTAATAAGTCTAGAATGTAAAATCATGAGGCATCAATTAAGAATCTGGAGACTCAAATTGGACAAATTGCACAACTCTTACAGGAGAGGTTACTTGGTAAGTTTCTAAGTACCACTAAAGCCAATCTTAAAGAGCATGCTACGGAGATTATCTTAAGAAGTGGAAAAGAGATTGTGAATGAAAGGAAGAATAATGAAGAGAAAGGAAAGTAAGTGATGGTGGGGTCTTATTAGAGCCAAGGAAATATGGATCATATGTGTTTGGATTGCTGCGTCAATAACAAAGTCATTGTAAAATATTGTTACCTTATCCCTAAGTTAGATGATATGCTTGATGAGTTACATGGTGCATTTTTGTTTTAAAAAATTGACCAATGTGTCCAGTATCATTTACCAAAACTGTCAGAACTAGCCTCAAGCCAACTCTCTTGAACTCATGGAGTTGAAGAGCATTATTATCCCTTATAACCCCAATCCTTTGTGGATTTGCTATATCTATTGGGAAGGCAGCTCCTTTACTTTTACAAACTGGGCTACTTATAACTACCTTGTTGCTCCCACAGGGAACATTCCTTAAGGTAAATTAGTCTGGTCAAAATTTTATCTCCTTTAACATTGTTTTATTCTTTGGCTAGCCCTCCATAAAAAATTGACTACAGAGGAAAGGTTTAGATCGAAAATTTGCCCAAATTTTTGCATCATTTGCACAGTTGATGGAAAAATCCATGATCATTTTTTTTCAATTGTGGCTACTCTAGAGAGCTATAGTCTAAAATTTTGCAAATGTGCAAGCTTTATTAGATTTAGGCTCCCTTCTTCAAACTTATAACTAGCTCGTCCCTTTCTCCAAATTTGCCTTCACAGAAGTTGCCCTAACCACTACCATTTTCTCTACCTGTCTCTTTATTCTTTACAGGGAGAGGAACATTAAAATCTTTGAAAATAAACATCAATATGCAGACTTTCCTCTATAGTCTATCTTGTGTGAGGGATCTTTTTGCCCTCTTAAACTATGACAAATTGATTTGAGTGTGCTAATATTTGACAAAATTGATATTTCTAATGCTCACAATCTTTTATTTTGTCAGTTCCTTTCTTTTTTTAGCTCCCCCTAAAACATAGGCTCTAGTTCCCCTCGGAGCCCACCCTAGAAGAGACACTTTACTTCAAAAATTGTATTCCAAAAAAGGGGCTACTTCAAAAATCTATTTCCATAACCAGAAGTGCTCCAATACACATTTCCAATTCTAATAACTTTATAAGAGGTGAAGAAGAACTAATGTACATAGCCAATAAAGGTCCTAGCACCATCTTACTAGATGTTATGCAAATAGACTATCTAGTCACATCTCCACTAAAT
>JAOXYD010035596.1:0-13948 GCA_028565735.1 Pinacopodium congolense | reverse complement strand
ATCTAAGTGTTTGAAGCCTAAGTGTTCAAAGGAAAAGATGAAGAGAGAAGCTAGAGCTTCTCACACTAAGTTGATCTAAATCCTATTTGAATCATGCGTGTTATCTGATGTTTTTGGCTCTATGCAGACTCTGGAAGCCTCTCCCTCACATGCCAGAAGACAAGGGAATTGATTGTGATCACGCCTGTGTTGAAATCTGCAAGACACCAAGTTGAAATTGTTGACTTCTAGCTTAACGACACCTTGCCACTAGGACAACGGCACCCTCTCGGGGTGCTGTTGTGCCTCGACTGCACAACACCAACAACGGCCCCCTGTTCTTCAATAACGGTACCCTATCAGGGGGCCGTTGTGCCTCGACATAAAGAGTCTTTCTTGATGCTTTTGCTCCAATCTTGATCATTAAGCTCCAATTTGCAAATCAAACATTATGGGGCATCAATTAAACATTTGAACACTGATATAGGGGTCATAATTTATCAAATTAACCATAAAAATATATCAATTTGACCCCTATCAGTTTCTTCCAAGTTTATGGATTGAAAGAAGTTGCTGAATAATCTTAGAATAGAAAACGAAAAATTGAAGAATGGTTTGCATTTTGTAGAATCTAAGAGTATGAAGATTGCTTCAAATAATTGTATGATTTAAAATGATAGATTAGTGAAATTAAATAATGGTTTGAGAAAGGAATTGGATGCAAGTTTACATGAAAATGAGAAGATGAAAGTTGAATTTTATATTTTGTTAGAATCAAAAAATGCATGCATATTAGAAATTGATAGATTGATAAATGAAATGAATGCCATGTTAGCTTATAAGAGTGTGGTTTTTGGCATGCATAATATTGAGAATAAATTGATGCAGGAAAAAGAATGATTGAAGAATGAAGTAGAAGCCCTTAAGGAATCATTGTTTAAACATATAAAGGGTAAAGAGAAGTTAGATTGCATGATAAGATGCCAAAAGAGCTTCAATGATAGGCAAGGTTTAGGCTTTGTTAATAAAAATGCTTCTAAGGATGCTAAAATCATTTTTGTAAAAGGGAAAAGCTTAAATGAAGAAACTTTTCCTGAGTCATCTTTTGATAATGCTGCATCATCATATAAGTCACATGCAAGGACATCTTTTATGATTTTTGCATGTTCATCCAATTTACATGCTATGAAGAACAATCATGCATTCATATATGCATCTAGGTCAAAGGAAAGTAAGAATGTTCCTCAAGCTAAAAATAGGCAAAATTTCTTTAGAAATGAACAATCATCTCATAATGATGCATTTTGGACCCATGGTAGGCAAAGAGGTTCTAAATCCTCTCATGTTTCGAATGTGCATTTGCATAATCCTAGGAGAGGATCACATTCACATCCTAGGAGGGATTTACATAAAAAAAATAACATTAATTCATTTAGGCCTTATAATAGTTACCTTACATCTTTACATTCACATACTCATTGCAAGCATGTTCTTAAGGGTATAGCCATGTATAAATTTCATCCTAAGGGGTCATATTATTAAGAAAATAATGTGCATAATGTTATACCTCATTTTAGACAATTTAGGCCAACCATCTCATTTGCACTCGAAATTCACTCCTTTACATCTAGAAATGTTGCTCATATTCATTCTAGGCCACCAAATATGGTTCATTTATATTCCAAGCATAGCATTCATCAAGGAAGAGCATTTAGAGATGTTAGACTTAGACCTAGAAATGAATTTAAGTCTCATGTTAGGAAAAATGACTTGTTTCATGGACATAATGGCATAATGCATTCTCATAACTCTCATTTGCATAACTATCAACCTAGGAGAGTTAATTTGAATATGACGAATGCATTTAGGTGTCAATATCATATGTTTCATGATAATATGCATAATGTTACATATTTTTGTAACTATTGTGGCAAATTTGGACATATAGAAAACTTTTGTTTTATTAAACAAAGAATGTTAAAAAAACCTTCAAAGGTTTAGGATAATAAAGGTAGTAAGGCTAAACCCTAAGGACTTAAGTTAATATGAGTACCTAGAACAAAATAAGTCTCTTTATTTTATAGGTCAACATACAATTGATGCTAAATTAGTGTCAAGCTAGAAACTAAGGAAATGGTATCTCCAATTTGAAGTGGAATGTAAAAAGTTCACCATGAGCCCTAACATAAGCTCACCAAGAAGCATATTGTTAAACTAAGTGAGGAGTAAAGGACTTGATGTCCAACGGTGATGCAAAAGGAGGTATTCCTTCAGTCTTATTTGATAGTATATAGGTTGCCTTGATTTTTCGATGATTGTATTTGATTCGAAAAAGTTGACCTCAGTTATTTATTTTGAATTGAACAATGGATTCTTATGTTTAGGGGGAGCCATTGAATGCTAATGGTAGAACTATTTCATGTTACAATTGAAATTCATTGTATAATCTTTGAAATGAGCCATTGCATTCAATGAGCCATTGCATTTTAGTATTAGAGTCATTTCATTATTTTTAAAGTCAGTAGAGTTATAACTGTAGAGGAAGTCGAGGAGTCAAGTGAGAAGGTTGAGGATGCAAGAGATAAAAATCAAACTAGATAGGAAAAGCAGTAGGAGAAGAAGCCCTACGTCTCACCACCACTGTACAAGCCAAGAACCCCCTATCCACAAAGCCTTTAATAAAATTCAACAGTTGTACAAGTTTCTAAGTTCTTTTAGAAGGTGGAGAAGATCTCACATTTGGATGCCCAGGTACATTAAATTTCTACCAAATATACTAACCAATAAGAAGACTTAGGTTGACAAGCAAATAGTGGAATTCACAAGGAGTTGTAGCTCATTAATCACCATCCATATGCTATTAAAGATGCAGGAATTAGGGCGTTTCAATATCCCTTGTACTATTGGTAACTTGAAATTTCCTACATGTTTATGTGATTTTGGAGTAAGTGTTAACTTGATGCCTTTATCTTTTTTTAAGAAAAAGGGGTTAGGTGAAAGATGATGGAGTTAGGAAGAAAGAGAAGTTGGGTAAGCCGTTGAAGCAAGAACCTTTAGGAAAAAAAAAAATCCCTTACCCTATTTTCCTTTGTGAGACCATTGATAATTAAGTTGCAATCCTTACTTCCAAACTTTAGACATACATCTTTGAGTAAGGAAGAAACACTACCCATGATTACTTTGAGTCAATTGACTTTAGAATAACAGAAGAGGGTAGTTAAGGTGAGAAAGAAGAGGATTAAGGAAAAATTGAAGTTGTTCCTTTGTAGATTCCAAGTTCAGGAGAGAGGCTCTTTTGAAGCGGATCAATTCTTCAAGCATGGGAAGGTTAAAGTGAAATGCGTCAAGAGAGAAGAATTCAAGGTTATTAGGCGTCATGGCAAGTTTTATCTTGGAGATTTTCCTTCAAGAGAAAGGGAAATAGTTTCTTTCCCTTCATTCACTATTTTATGGAATGGTCAAGCTAATGACCTTAAATTATCATGTTTTCCTTTCATTTTCTTGCCTTTGTGTTTAGTGTAGTTTTTCTTTGATTAGTTTTTTTTTTGCTTTGTTTTTTAGTTTGTTTGATCTTAGCTTGTTTCCCTTTTGATTTCTTGATGTTTAGGTGACTTGATGATTACTTGAAGATTTTTTGTGCATCATATCTTAATGGAAACCTAAGGGAAGGGAGGAAAAAGGTCTTGTTTTCAAAGGAAGAGAGGACATATGCGCCACCTCCATTTCCCCACCACTATGAGCCCTTCTTACCCTTGATCTCTTGTGTTATTTATTGCTTATGTGTTTACTATTTCATTGTATTATGTTTTTAGTTTTGGGTGTTTTCCTTTCCACATTGAGGATAATGTATTGTTCACCTGTGAGGAGGTTGTCTTTGCATTTGTTGCATTTATGTTTGCATTTTTGCATGTCATTTGGGATGTGTTTCACTTATGTTGCGTTGTTTGCATTTTTTTTTTACATAAGATGCATGTTTTAGGCATATTAGGATGTTGTTTTGTGTAAGCAACAGAACCACACTTGAATAATTTCGGTTTCTGTTGCGATGAGATTTTATCATGCTAGTTCGAATGATGACAAGTATTTGGTTACATAAGCTTACTTAGAACTTCATACTTGAGCAATTAGGTAGTGTAGAGATGCATAATTAATGTTCATTTGGGCAAATGTGAGGATTAAGCCTATATGACTCCATCTATAGTCATTTCATTTATTTGTATGTTTGATGCTTCCTTAGGTAATTACATTCAGAATTTTCTTTGAATCAGTTCAAATCTACGTGATGCATGCTAGATAGAAATGATTAAGGCCCTTTTTGTGTTAACCCTTTACTTAAATGACCTACTTTTTATTATCCCTTGCTACCCCTATTGAACCTTAACTCTTTTTTTTCTTGTAAACAAACCATTTAAAAACCCAAAACCCTATTAGTCTGCCTATTCACAAGCCTAGTAGAGTATTAAGTGATGCATTAGTTGAGATTTTTAGCTACGTTTTTTTTCGAGATGAGTTTAATGATACTGTTACTCTTTGAGCACATTTTATTTGGCTATTGTTTTGTTTATTGTTTCGTTATTATTGATAAAATATAAAGAAAAAAAGAGAAGCAAAGAAGAAAAAGAAAGAAAAGAAAAAGGAATAACATTTAGTAGCATCAATATGTGTAGTGTAGTACTGTTATTAATTTTTATATCTCAGAAGTTTATCTTTCTCATCCCTTTGTGCACTTAGTACTTTATGAATGATTGTGATGAACCCTTTACACTTTGTTACCCACTTTGACCTTAGCCACATTATTACCCGAAACAAAATCGTTATGATCTATTTTTAGCATGTAATCATTGTGGAGAAGAATTGGTACATTAGCAAGCCTATGATAGTGTGATTTCCTATTAGATGTTTGAGGGAAACAGTAACCCGAATACACTTGAGAGAAATAAGTGAAACTATGAGGAAGATTCATTTTGCATTTATAATTATCTTTGAGTGTTGGTTTCATAAGTTGAGTTTGCTTATGCACACTAATGAAAAGTAGTCATGAGATGTGTATTAGCTTGATATTTGAGTTGGCTAAAGTTTGTGGGATTGCATGCTTTGATCTTTATGAAAATGAAGTGATGGAATTGAATGGTTGTGTTTGATTTTTCTTCAAGACAAGAAAAGTTTTAAGCGTGGGGAAGTTGATAGTTATCCATGATTGTGTGTTTTTCTAAGTATTTAGCATGTATTCTTTTGCATTTTAGGTTAAAATTGTTATGTTTTAGGACTTGTGTTATGTGGTTTAGTTTAGCATGATCATCTTTTTGTTTCTTTCATATTTTTTGTTGATTTAGGGTAAGTCTTTACCATTTTTATGTAGGTTTACGCATGACTACCTTTGGAATTGAGTTAGGATCAAATTGGAAAAAGTTTGGGTTGATTTGTAGCAAGATTGGAGCAACAAGAGAACTCACTCTTTTGGAGTCGATCAATTTAATGGTGAAGATTGGTCGACCAAATGAAGGAACAAGGAAGGATGGTAGACCAAATGGTGAAGGTCGATTGAAAAAGTATAAGACTCTAGCTTTATTCTCTCACGTTTTATGACTTAGATAGTGGCGTTTTATTAAAAGTTACAAGAGAAACGACACAGCTCCATTTTCTTGAAGCAGATCAAGATGTAATATCAAAGGCAGAAGTCACAAAGGACTAGGGAGAGAGTAGCCAAGAGTCAAAAACCTTCATCTGCCATTGTCTTCCACGCCAAGTTTCTTGCTCCAAGTGATAACTAACAAATTTAAGCCATGAAGAGCTCCATTCAAGGATCCATTTCAAGAGTTTAGGACACAACAGGGAAAACCATCATCTTTATATTTGGTTTATTTCTATTTTCTCAATATGTATTGGATTTTGGAGAATATAGATGTTTTTAAACTTATATCTATTATGAGTGGCTAAAGTATTTTTAAGATTTGTTAATGGAACTATTTGTGAACCTTTGGAGGTTTATTTAATATTAAATGTTTGTGTTGTCTATTAAACTTAAACCCTATAACAAATCAAGAGAGGGAGTTAGGTCATTAGTGTTAGATGTGCAATGATAGTTGGCATTTAATATAGCTATATATAAGATTTCTACATATTGATATACTGTTTATAGAATAGTTTCATATCTAGTTGAATATTTAGGAAAGGCATTACATGCCGAGAGATCTCAAAATTAATTCTAGATTATTAACTGGTAACATTTAGCTGCACCTTGAGAAAAGTTAACTAAAATATTAGGAAATATTGGGCCAAACATAAATTAAATCAACGATCTAGAGGGGAATGAATATGGATAACGACAAGTCCTAATTTCAACCTTAGTTTTCTCCGAGCTTCAGTTTGTCCTATTTTCTTTTATCTTTAGTTGGTTTCATTTACTTACCTTTTTAATTTTTTTAAATTAGTTTCTTGAACAAAGTGTAAGACTAATCGATAGGGTATCTAGATATAATCTTTGTGGGATCGATATCTGATTTTTATTATAAGTTACGACCTGTATACTTACGGTTTTGAACGTGAAACTAATAGTTGATTTTTCAATTGATCAACAAGTTTTTGGCATAGTTGTCTGGGATTGTTTATTTTAGAATTTTTTTTAGTTTGGTTGACTTTGATTAGAGAGTTTTTTTTAATAATTTTCCTTGTGTAATTGTAGTTGCATGAACACAAGGAGCACACAAAGGTCCACCGAATTCAGTGATGAAGAGTTGTCAGATATAATAAGGCGTGAACTAGAGTTGAGAAAAGCAAAGGACCAGGAAAATATACAAAGAAATATGGCGGAAGAAGGAGAGCAAGGAGGAGCTGAGAGGACTTTAATGGATTTCATGAGGCCTGTGTTCAGCCCTCAAAGACTTGCAAGGCCTGTTGTTCAAGCCAATAACTTTGGGATCAAGCAGACAATCCTAAACATACTTCAAAGTAGTGTTCAATTCTATGAATTCTCCAGTGAAGATCCCAATGCCCACCTGATTAATCTTTTAGAGATTTGTGACACTTTTAGGTTCAATGGAATGTCTGATGATGTTGTGAGGTTTTGATTATTTCCTTTCACATTGAGGGATCAGATGAAGGCATGGTATAACTCATTGAGTTTAGGTCATATTACTTTTTAGGAGCAGCTAGCCCAAGCTTTTCTTGCAAATTACTTCCTCTTAACTAAGACGAACAGGATCATCAACAACCCATTTGGGTTTTTCTTGAAGTAATTTTTATGGTGCATTATTTAATATTTAGGAAAGACTTTATATGTCGAGAGATTCCAAAGGCTTTTTTTTCATTTACTTATCTTTTTAAATTTTTTTAAATTGGTTTCGTGAACAAAGTGTAAGAAAAATCAATAGGGTGTCTAGATACAATCTTAATGGGATTGATATCTACTTTTCACTATAAATTATGACCCGTATACTTGTGGTTTTGAGCGTCAAAAAAGTAGTTGGTTTTGCAATTAATAAACATAAAGTCATTTCCTAACTTTTAAATTTAGTGCATTACATTCAAATTGTTGCATGATTTTAAAAATTAGTGCATTACTTTGATTTTAACACGTAACTTGTTTTGAAAATGATACGTTGAGCATATTTTGGAAAAGTTTGTTGAAGTTAGTATCATATTTTGTTTTTGCAATTAGTATCCTATTTTTAAAATTTCAATTGGTACCATATATTTGAATTCTAAGTTGGTATCTTTTCTTACATTTGATATCAATTGGCAACATGCTATTACTTTTGATATTATTTTTGGTTTTTATAGTTTCTATCATATTTTTACAAATGTTTACCATATTATTTTACAAATGGTATCATGTTTTCCAAAATATTATCATAATTTACAATTGGTAATTTTTTTTATAAATCTTTTTTTTCAATTAGTATCTCTTTTAAAATTGTGCATATTTATCTTTGAAAATTTTTTAAGATAATAACTTTCCCCTTATGTGATTAAATGTTTTGAAATGCATAGATTTAGTGGGAGTATTTCCTCTTTACATAAACATGGTTTGCATAATGTTTCCAAATGCATAAATTTAGGAGAGTATATCTCTTCGACATATTTCAATTGGTTTTGCATGATTTAAGAAAAGTTTGCATGGTATTATTGCATATAATTTAATTTCAATGTAGATTATACATAAACATGTTTTTCTTATGTAATATATACATAATATGTGCTATTCTTATTCAAAGATTCATTCTTGAAGCTTAATAATGCATAATACATGTTTTTTATGCAAAATATGGGATTTTGTAATATTTTCTTTATACATCTTCATCCCTTTTTCATGCTTAATTGTTTCATAATAAGTAATTGCATACATTTAGGGAAAGCATTACATACAGTTGGGATTTTCTTTAAAGATCTATAATAAAGGGATCGTAAGTTCAAAGAGTCATTTAAGTTTTAAGAATTAGTTAAATTGGTGTTCTTTTTTATGAGGATTGAATGAGAGTAGTGTGATATGAAGATTGAATGTGAGTTTCAAGTATAAAGGGAGGGATGCATATCATTTCACAATGCATGATGCAATGACATGTAATGCGTTTTGTATGCTCTTAATATCACATGTTTTTTTATCACCAAAAAGGGGGAGATTGTTAAACTAAGGTGGTTCCAATCATGTGTTTTGATGATGACAAAACATTATCATTAGTAATGTGTAATTACGATAAGTAAATGGTGGAAGCATAAAAACATGTTTGTGGAGCCAAAGGTAGAAGAGCTCAAGCATTAAATGATCAAGAACTTAGATACCAAGGATCAAATGATAAAGATCAAGTGATTATCAAGCTTAATGATCAAGAGAATGAAGATCAAGTTTAGAAAGGTTTGGAAAAGGGCTTAAGTTGTAAGTGTCCTCAACTTGATCTCAATCAATGCTTAAAAAGGGCTCTCACATTTGCATGAACATTTGCATAAAGGCATATATAGGAGTTGAATTATAGATTTAGTGATTAATTGAATTATATTATATCATTGAAATATTATAAATTAAAAATAGGTTAGCATATAGTCTAATTGTTGAGTTATTTATGCAACATGAATTATTTTAATGTGTTTGATGTGTTTAAGACTAATTGTATTGTTTCTTGAACTTAATTTTATATGTCTAAACTTATTTGAATATCTTTGTGTTATAAAATTTGGTTTATGAGAGGTTTTAAAGTTTTTTAAATATGAAAGGTTTTATAATCAAGACTACTTATTATGTTTTGATTTATGATTTAAAACTTGCTTAAAGCCCAAATTATGTTAAATTGATGATAGGATGAGTTTGGAGCTTAATTAAACTTCTTTTTCTAGTTTTTCGGGACATATACAGTGGCATATGCTAATATATGGAAGTCTGTCTAATTCATCGTATTGGGTTTCTAAAAATCAGTTAAATACGGCGGGATAAAAGGTGTCGTATTCATAGCCAAACCGTCGTACTTGTCTAACTGTTTCTAACTACCAATTTTGGGATTTTAGTCTTTAAAACTTTTTAACCAATAGTTAGTTTATGATTCTAGCAACCCTAAACCTCTCCCAATACTATAAATATTATTCCCAAATAGTTTTAACAAATTTAGAACCTCTGAAAAACAAATGACAAGATCAATCATTCAAATATTCAAAGATTTCTTTATTTTCTATACAACCTTCATTTAATTCATATTTTCTTATTTTAAATCAGTTTCTTGTGCAGTAAAATTTGTGTTTTCAATAATTTAGTTATAGAAAAACGTCAAAAAGATTTTACTTCATTTTTTATTCATTATTTCATTTGTTTCAAGCCTTCAAAGTCTCATATACCAAAATTGTATCTATTTTGGTTAAACTTCTTTGAACTTCAATTTTCTTCAATTTTGAGCTTACAAAACTATTTTTCTTGATTCAAAATTATCATAAAGTTTTTTTTAAGGTCACAAGAGTGCAAATTTGCTTTTACTTGGATTTTTAAGCACTCATAACGTTTCTTTTAGGTCCAAGAACACATAACACTTAAAACTATCCAGTTTTGTACAACATCAAAGTTCTCTTTGATTTTGATTTTTAATCCATTTCTAGGTATGCAAAATTATTATTTTCAGTTTACTCAAGGTCTTAGGAGTTTGATAGTATTTTGTTTTGGTTTGTGAGACACTAAATTGGTTGTTTGAGCTTAATTTTGCAAGTTACCTAAAAATTTTCTAGGTTTGCAATTTTACTTTGCTCTCGATTTAATCTAATTGGTTGATGCTCTGAAATTGTGTTCATTGCTATGATTTGTTGTTAATATACAAATTAACGTTACAATAGTTTTTTTCATTTATTTTACGTCATTTCATAGGTTAAAAACATTTAAATTTTGGCTGATATTTTAAGCTTGCATATTTTGACATATTTTCTGTCGAAATGTTCAGTCTAAATTTTGTATGCAATAATCTAGTTTTACATTAATAAATCTGATTTTTTATAGTCTATTGATATGTTAGGACGCTTGTCAAAATTTAAGGTTGCCTCTAGAATTGTCAGGATTGATTTTATTACATGTTCATTAATAAAACACCATAGAAGGTGTGATTGGTGACTTAAATTGCAGGAATTAATTTGTGTTGATTGTTAAATGGCTACTTTTCTCCTTTAAAATAGTTTTGATATATTGCTTTTGGCCTTTAGAAAACAAGATTTGAATTATATTAATATTTTTTCTGAATTGGGTTGCTTTAGGCCTTGTATGTGCACTAAACATTACGTAAGGCATAAGCATTGCATTAGTTGTATTTGGGCCTTTATCTTATATTGATTTTCATCAAGACTTAAGAAACTATATAAGCTTGCGGTCAACCTCAAGGGAGCTTTGTTCAGGGGCTGTCTATGTGGGATAAAAATTGTATAATTTGATTGTGTTGATCAAGTTACTTTTCACCTCTTAGAAAGGAAGATTGATAGGTTCCTCTAGGCCTTACAATCAAGGTTGTGATATGTTCCTCTTGGGCTTTAACCAAGATTTTTGGAAAGGTTCTTCTTGGGCTTTAACCAAGATTGTTGGAAAGGTTCCTCTTGGGCTTTAACCAAGATTTTGGGAAAGGTTCCTCTTCACCTTTAACCAATATTGTTTTAAAGGGCTCCTCTTGGTCTTATAATCAAGATTACTGTAAGGGTTACTCTTCGCCCAATTAAAGTAAGATTAGTTGTTAGTGAATTTCCAACATATAGTTGGAGAGAGGACATAGTCTATATTTGGCGTAGGCAAACCTATATAAATCTTGGTGTTCTCCTTTATATTTATGCTCATTGTGTTTGTTTTATTCTTGCTTAAATTTGATTGATATTGGCATAACCATAATATTCCATTTAGGTTGAATTTTGGTTTAGAAATTGTATATAATTAAAATTGTCCTAAAGTGTTTTAATTTGCTAAGAAATTTTTAAAAACCTAATTCACCCCTCTCTTAGGTGCCATAGGGCTTACATTTAGATTAAGTAATTCATTCGATATTTTATAAATACGGTGAAAAATTAGCACATATAATTTATCCTCCTATAATTTGTTATTCTGGGACCATGACTTTGATCAAAAGAATAGGTTTTATGTTTATGATAATGTTAAAATCGGTTATTATGGAACACTGGATTAGCTAATGTATGAAGACCTATAGGAATTATATTTCCTAGACATAATCAACAAGAAAAATCTATCTATTCTGATCAAAATCCTTTGGGAAGTCCATTTTTGCATATAGTTAGTAACGCTTATAGATTAATGATAATTCTTCATAAAGTCTTGAGTAAAAAGAATATTACTTCTTATTTTTCTTCCTTTAATGAATATCACTTTAGTTTGTTTGGAAATTGATTCAATGACAACTTTCATCCTATTAGCAAATGTTTTTTGAGATTATCATGTACGCACTATTGCAATAAGGGATTGGTTCAAAATATTAATGAGACGTTAGATTAGGCTTTTACAATCAAACAATTGAACGTTCTATTTATCTCCAGAAACACCTTTACTTTTGAGAAAAATTCTATAATTAAGGAAGAAGTTGTGTCTCCAACAAAATGATAATACATTTGACAAAGAGAACATATTAAATCCATCAAGACCATAACTTGATTCAAATATAAAGAGTAGAATGTTTCTTCCATGTCTAATTTAAGGAAAAATTTCTTCAAGGTCTCTAATTATTTAGGATTGATAACTTAAAGACAAGGTATTGAAAAAAGCTTAAGAGTATAATGAAATATGACTTTTTCATTTTAACAAGTTTACCCTCCCTTGATGATCTAAAATTTTGATGATTTGTTTGTATTCATGTGAATGAATATGTAGTAGTACAAGTACTTCAAGTTGCTAACACAATACCTGAACTAGCTTACCTTTCTTTTTTTTGCTTGACGAGTCAATTATGGGCTTTTAAGACTAGTAAATTTTTGTATTTATACTTTTCTACTTCTCTCATATGGTTATCTCTTAGTTATGCCATTATTAGTACCTAAGATAATTATAATGTTTATGTTGCTTATTAAACAATTTATATCTTTTTTATTTTATTTTAGGATCCTTATGCATTTTTTAAATTTGCGATCATAGAGAGTGGAAGTAATACCATTTTATAGAGTTTTTCCAAACTTGTTAGAACAAGAAAGATTCTAATCTTGGTTTTGACGGTAACAAAATATGATTCTTTACTAATGGTTTGAGTCTTTGGTGTAAGGATAGAAGATAATAGCATTTGGAATTATTTCGAAGACAAAAACTTGTATTTGAAGGTTAAAATTGAAGAAAATGGAAGAATAAGCTTTATGGATGCTCTAAGACTATTATTAGGTGTTTTAAATTTGCTTATAATTACTTATTGTTTATATCATTTTTAGACTCAAAATTTTTATACATGTATTTCATAGGCTTTAAAGTTTCTTAATTTTCACTAAAGAGGTTAAAGCTAAAGTTTGAGTCAATTTGATTAATTAAGTCTTCAAACAAATTTGAAAATTGTTTTAAAACTTAATTAAAATCACATTTAAAATTATTATAAATGTTTTTGGTCATGCTTTGAAGTGTTTTCCAGTGTCTTAATGGTGATCATTAAAGGTAGATGCCATAAGGTCATTGTAGTCATTTATGTTGCCATTGTAGTCCTATATAATAGATTAATAGCAGTTGCACGTGAAGAATAACAACATTGTCAATAATTATAAGAACCATTGTTCAAGTAAATTTATATAATGGCTAGCGTTAGGCTTTCAAGATTCATTTAATTTTAATATTCTAACGACTAGAAAATTTAATCACCATCTCTTGTACCTTCAAAATTCTATAAACAACAATTCTAATTTGTTTTTCATGATTTGACTACATTATTGATTAATTTTTGAGTTTACAAAGTTTATCTACAATAAAGTTTTCAAGTGTTCGTAGTTCATGTTATCCAATCTTCATCTTTTTTGTTTCAAATCTAATGTTTGGGTTTTTTAATTCATCATATTCTATTTCTTGAAAAATTTTAAAGGTTTATTTTTCATTCTTACGAGCGTAAGATTTTTAAGCTTTACTTGTGACACCATTAAAGATGTATTTTGTTACTTCAAAGAGGGGTTTCTTATTTTCTGGGTTGGTTAACTTGGTACAGGCCTTTCTTTACCTTAAAAATGTTTGTGAAAGGCTCCTCTTCACCTTTCAAAAGGAAGATTTGAGTTGTAAGTGCTCCTCTTCAACCAAAGAAGAAGATTGTAATTGGTATTGTGTTATAGTGAAACTTCTAGCAGTTGGATATTGGTATTGTGTTATAGTGGAACTTCTAGCAATTGGTGATAGGGCATAGGCTAAATTTGGGTTAACTGAAGCTCTATTAAAATCTAGTGCCTCCCCTTCTCTTACACTCCTTTTATCGTTGTTGCAAGCCCTATGACACCTAAGAGGGGGTGAATTAGGTGTTTAAAATTTTCTTTGCAAATTTGAACATTTTAAGTACCTTAG
>JAOXYD010035595.1:0-41229 GCA_028565735.1 Pinacopodium congolense | reverse complement strand
CGTTTGCATTTCGATCAACTTGATGTCAATAATGCTTTCTTACATGGAGAACTTGTTGAAGATGTGTATATGCAATTGCCACCTGGTTTCGGACGAAAGGGGGGAGACATATGTTTGTAAACTTCGTAAGTCATTATACCAGCTTAAGCAAGCTTCGCGCCAATGGTTTATTAAACTCTCTTGTGCCTTGAAGAAGGATAACTTCAAGTAATCCAACTCAGATTATTCTTTATTTTTCCGATCCTATAATGGTAAATTTAGTGTCCTACTCATTTATGTAGATGATGTTATCTTGGCAAGGAATGACTTATAAGATATTAAAGACACCAAATTATTCTTAAAGAAATCGTTCAACCTGAAGGACCTAGGACAATTAAAGTATTTCCTAGGCATAGAAGTTCCACGATCCACGATCCAATAAGGGAATAACACTTTCACAATGAAAGTATGCATTTGAAATTCTTGAAGATATGGGATATCTCAGAGCAAAACCAGCTTCATTTCCCGTGGAACAGAAATTGTTGCTTAGCAAATTTAAGGGTGACTACATTGATGAACCTTCTTTATATAGAAGGCTTGTTGGGCAATTAATTTACTTAACTATTACAAGACCTGATTTGACATATGCAGTTCACATTCTAAGTCAATTTATGGAGAAGCCAAGGGTGCTACATTTGGAAGTAGCTCATTGAGTTCTAAAATATGTGAAACAAACTCCAGGATAAGGAATATTCTTTCCTACAACAAACTCAATCCAATTAAATGCATTTTGTGACATTGATTGGGCAAGAAAACGTGATACTCGATGGTCCATGATTGGTTATTATATATATCTTGATAATTCACTAGTTTTTTGGAAGAGTAAGAAACAAACCATAGTGTCAAGATCCAGTGCAAAAGTAGAATATCGATCAATAGCTATCACTTTTTGTGAAATTACATGGTTAAAATCAATTTTAAAGGACTTAGGCATAATACATTTACAACCAGTAAATTCAGCACTACACATTGCTTCAAATCCAGTCTACCATGAGCGTAGAAAACATATAGAGATTGGCTGTCATCTCATACGAGAAAAGGTTCAAGAGGATGTGATTAAATTTGGAGCATGCATCCACATCGAATTAGCCAGTTGACATCTTCACAAAGCCATTAAACTATCAACATTTCTCAACTATTCTCAGCAAATTAGGAATTATCAATATACATTCCAAACTTAAGGGGGAGTGTTAAGGAATATACAGTCAAGATCTTTATTATTAAGGAATGTACAACCAAGATAGCTAAAGTTAGTCAACTAGAATATTATTCAGCTATTACATAATAATAACAAAATAATTATGTAATTATTTGTAATTATTTTCCTGATTTTTTCCTTGTAATCGCACCTCTATATATAGAGCCGTTTCCTGTATATGTTGAGAAGACAATAATATAAATCCCTATTATCTTCTTTCTCTTGTATTCTTTCTTCAAGTGGCAAGTGAGCTTGCTCCTCTGGTTGAGCATTAATTAAAAATGAGATCTCTAATTAAAATAAATTAATTTGTCAGTTGAATATAAATTAGAAATAAGATTATAATATTAATAAATAATATCAATAACTTGAATTATTTAATATTTTATGAACACGAGTTCATTTTTTATAATAGACAAAATAATTAATTTATTTTGTGATTTCTTTATGTATAATTCTCTATTTCTTGAAAATTTATTTTTTAGGAAATTTCCAATTATGAAGAGGACATTTAGAATTTTGCAAATTGTAACACGCATAAGACAAGTCATCATTGCATTAGCACAACTATTCCAAATGCAAATGATGCATGGAGGAAATCTAATACAACACATTATTATAGTTAATAGTATGATACAAGAATTATATTTTGATGGCTATCTATCTTTCGTAGAAATCGAAATGAAGTATGCGATTTTACATTCAATGTTGCGAGAACCTAAAAGTGAACTCTTAAGCATGCTTTGAAACTCGTTATCAATAAATACAAGAACTTATAGATCGGTGATGACACTTGTGAGAGATAAAAAAAGGGAATTAATTAAGACTTTGTATTCTAAAAGTTTCTCGATTGAAATAACTAAAAAAAAGGCACATATAAAATTATTACCCTTTGTTTATCAAGTATTGAGGCATTTATCATGCCAATTAGTTAGTTCTATTCCACAAAGGGTTATGATACTTCAAAGTTAGGAAACTAAGAATGTTATAAAATGTTCTTGATGGAAAAAAATATGAATGAAAAATTTGACAGAATCGAATTGGATCCATGAATCTAAGAAATAATGAGAGTTCTTGATCTCTCTCAATATCTATTTCAATTTGAAAATCAAGATTTGAAAAGATGTCTAAACTAAATGATACATTGTGATAACTTGAGTGTGTTGTACTGTGAATAAATATTTTATAACTTAGTTGAATTAATTCTACGTTAATTACATTTTAGTATGGCAATTGATATTTAATTGTTATATGAATAATGATTGAGCAAATATGTTATTCTTTGATTTCATAAAAAAATTAAATTATGATTATTCATTGAGGTATAAATCACATAACAATAACATTGAATTATAATATTTCTCTTTTAGTATAAAAAATTAGTGTTTTAAATAAGGACAACTATATTCTCAGTCATTTATTTTTAACTAATTTTTCAATTAAATCCTGTAACTTCAAAATTTTATATTCAAGTCCTATACTTTTGTGTTTGATACCAATCTAATCCTTAAATTAGTTTTTGTTAATAGAAGTCTGACGTGGAAAACATGTAGGAACCACGTAGTCAAGTCACAAAATTTTATAACCATATTTTTAGTTCTTAATCTTTAACTAGTTCTTCAATTTAGTCCTATAATTTTAAAATTTTCTATTTAAATCTTGTGTTACGTTTGACACCATTCAGTCCCTCCATCAGTTTCTATTAATGAAAATATAACATAACAAAAAAAAAAAGATATGTAGGAATCACATAAGAAAGAATAAACATCAAATATGTATTTTATTTTTATTAGAATATTAGATAATGAAAGGATTAAATTATACATTATAATGACGTACGAATAGATAAAATCAAATGATTTTGACATTCATGATATTTGGATAATCATAATATGTTATTAGGTGTCAATATCGATCTATAATTATAAATTATTTAATTAGAGAATTAAAAATAAATTAATTTTTTTTAATTTATCTAATTTTAATTCTAATTATAAATTAAAACTATAAATTGTAATCATTACAAAAATATTAGGAACCTAAAGAATTAAACATAAAGGTTTAATAAAGGACAAAATTATAATTAAATTAGATTTAATTATGAAATTAGAGAAACTTCAAGGATAAAAAGTATAATATTTTATTTTATTAGGATTAAATTATAACTATAGTTAAAGTTAAATTTAATATTGATTTGTGTTTAATTTTTATATTAAGAAAAAAATATAATTTTCTTACTATATAAGGAAACAAGAAAAAGATAGTTAGGGCTATTCTTCTACTTCCTCTTAAAATAGTTTTGAATTCTCTTTGGGACAATCATATTCTAGATCCTTTATCTTTAACTAAAATTTTAGTTAAGTTATCTGATTTCAAAATTTTCTATTTAAGTTATATATCTTTACGCTTGACACCAATATAGTCCTTCTGGTAGTTTCTGTTAACGAAAGTCCGATATGGAAGACATTAAAAGCCATGTAATCAACACATAAAATTAGACAATCTTATTTTTAGTCCTTAATGTTTAACTAGTTTTTTTGATTTGGTCCTATAACTTAAAATTTTTTTATTTAAGTCCTGTATCTTTGCGTTTGATACTAATTCAGTTCTTTCGTTAGTTTATGATAATGAAAATATGACATGACTAAAAAAGAACATATGTAAGAACCATGTAAGTAAGAATAAGTACTAAGGACTCATGATATGTAGGGGAAGAATAAATAGATTGAAATTGACAAAAGAAGAAGGATAAAACTTATAAACAGCTTTGGATTGATCCTTCTAAAAAATATGCTCCAATGCATTATAAATAAAGATCTACTAAAGGAGAAAATTTTAATTAAAATGAATTTAATTAAGAAAAATCTAAAATTTCTATTATATAAGGAAAAGAAAAAATAGTTACAGCTATTCTTCTACTTCCTCTCAAAATAGCTTTCAATTCTATTTAAGTTAGGAATAAATATCTCAACTTTTATATTTAGGTTCACAAGATATTTTTCTAAATTTGTAATCCTTAATTGTAATATATTGCTAAGTTTTAATACTCTAAATTAACTCATTAAAATAAAAATTATAATTTTTAGGAATAAGATCCTACCTTATAGTGATTAAAAATTCAAGTTAACTTTTTTTTCTTATAAATTTTAGTATCATTTTGACATTGATTTTTCTTATATTAATGATTTATTATTAGAATTACTCTTAAATACTCTTCTTTTATTAAGATAAATATTCTTATTTTTGATTATATAAGATATCAATCATTACAATCATTGATACCAAATATCAATTTTTTGAAAATTAAGGACTAAAATGAAAAAGAAAAGAGAGCACATTAGTTAAAGATTAAGGATTGAGATATAAAAGAAGAGAGATAGAACATTTGGTATCAATGATCATAAAGAATTGATATATTTTTCATGATTAAATCCACTTTAATTAAAATTTTCTCTTTAATAGACCCTTATGAGTGACTCTTTAGGTTCTTAATATATTCGTAATGATTATAATTTATATTTTTAATTTATAATTAAAATTAGATAAATTAAAATAACTTTTAATTTATCTTTAATTTTCTAATTAAATAATTTATAATCATAAATTAAAATTGACGTCTAATAACATACTATGATCATCCAAATATCAAGAATGTTAAAGTTATTTGACTTACTTTATTTATACATGGATATAATGTATAATTTAATCATTCCATTATCAAACTTTTGAATAAAAAATAGAATACATGTTTAGTGTTTATTCTTGCTTACATGGTTCTCATGTATCTTCTTCTTTCGGTTATGTTAGATTTTTATTAATAAAAACTAACGAAAAGACTAAATCGGTGTCAAACACAAAGGTGTATAATTTAAATAGAAAATTTTGAAGTTATGGAACTATATTGAAAAATTAGTTAAAGACTAAGGATTAAAAATGAGATTGTCCAATTTTGTGAGTCGATTACATAGCTCTTACGTGTCTTTCACGTTAGACTGTTATTAATAGAAACTGACAGAAGGATTAGATTGAATTCAAATGCAAAGGTATAGGACTTAAATATAAAATTTTGAAGTTAAAGGATTTAATTGAAAAATTAGTTAAAGATAAAAGATTGAGAATATGGTTGTCCTAATTTTCTTTAAGATATGAATAAATATCTTAACTTTTATTATTAATAAGATATTTTCTTAAAATTTTAATCTTTAATTGTAATATGTTTCCTAATTTTAATACATTAAATTAACTCAATAAAATAAGAATTATCTTTTTAGGGATAAGATCTTATCTTATAACGATGGTAAATTTAAGCTAATTTTTTAAATTTTAGTATCATTTTAACGTTCATTTTTTATATTAATGATTTACTATTAGAATTACTTTCAAATATTTGTCTTTATATTCAAATAAATATTCTTATATATAATTTTATAAGATATTAATTATTTACAATCATTGATGTCAAATGTTTTCTCTCTCATCTTTTATATCTTAGTCTTTAATCTTTAACTAATTTTTTAATTAAGTCTTATAATATTAAAATTTTATATTTAAGTCCTCTATTGTTGCATTTGATACCAATTCAGTCATTTTAATTTTTTAAGTTATTTACGTGACTCTTATGTGTCTTACACATCATAGTTTTATTAACAGGAAAAGGAATAGATTCACATCAAATATAAAAGGATATGACTTAAATAGAAAATGTTGAAGTTATAAAATTTAATTGAAAAATTAGTTAATATGATTGTTACTTTTAAATATGATTGCTACATATAAAAATATTGTTGTTAAACTCAACAAAGTTGAGTAATTAAATGATAAAAAAGTGTGAAATAAAGAACATGTAAATCTATATATATTAAAAGAGTAAGAGACTTTAAAACTATTAAATATAATCATAAATATCACCGAGGATCAGATTTCGGTAAGATATGTGAAACTTAAAGGAAGCAACTCATTAGCACACATTACTTTGTTGAGTATGGATAATGATCGAATGCTCGAGTTTTGAAAATACGAATATCTTAAAGATACGTAGTTTGTTTCAACTGTATGGTACTTCGTAACGAGGATTGTAACTTTCCATAAATTTTTTATTTTTCATCATTGATGAAACTTTGTTTAATTATTTTTTTGAGGATCCATGAATCAAATGAAAAGTACGTTAATAACTAAATTAAGGTCATTCATTATTAAGTTTAATACTTATTATAAGCATCTTAATTATACAGTGCAAGAACATTTGAAACGTATGTCAAATATGATAACTGATTTGTAAACAACTGGTCACGATCTAACTATTCTTTTTAACTTGAATTGAATTGGAGATTCTCACTATTACTTAAACTTTAATGGAAACTCGAAACTGAACCCACTTGAGGCAAAAGTGAACTTGACCCCATAAATAATGGTAAGGGTGTATGGGACTGTCTTTTAGCACATATAAAGAGCATTTGCTAGTCTCTTAATCATTTGCCTTACTTATTGGGATAGGAAGAGTTAGATAAACGTATCAAGTTGAAGGCACTCAACCAGGCCTTCTTGCCCCTGTCAAAAAGAAAGCAAAGCAGATACTAGAAGTTACATATATGCATGATGCAATGAACACTGGAAATCTTTATGATCTTTGGACCAAATGAAACCTCATCACGCTGACCTAGGATTTAAAGAAAAGAGTAGGGAATCCCAGAAACCCTAGATCGAAATTCTGCACAAGAAGTAAGCTTCGAAACATACCTTGCACTGCTTCAGGAATCATAACAAAGCATTATACACAATAAACACAAGCATTGCATGATAAAGCCCAGCAGTATAATCAGATTCTGTTCTTAAATAACCTAACTTCAGGAACAATAACTTAAACTTGCTATAAAGTTGTAAACTTGCAGCTAGTTATACACAGAAAGATGGCACCCCCTTAGATTCTGATATCAAAAAATGAAAAGATCTTTTATTTCTCCATAAGTTGGTGTCATCAAGTAGATGGAGAAACTGTCAGCTGGTGATATGATGATATGACTAAAGAAGATAATTATGGCGTGTGCCGATTATTTAACCCTTTTACCTTGATCTTTAAAGAGAAGAGCAATCAGGCGGAGGGTACATCACGACGGTTTTACAAAGGGAGACCAACAGAGCTCAGTTGACAGTATGTCCACCTCCAAATGAATGCCTTAGAGACACAGAAGAATACGTTGAAGGATTGCTACATATATATATATATATATATATTGATGGGAGGCGGACAGAATGCCAATAAACTCTGGAAGAAACCCTTTGCAAAACCCTCACGAAACCTGGACAGTCCCTCGATCCCAAGGAGATATAGAAGAAGAAGAATGGCGCAGATAGGGTGGCAACAGTAAATATGACAGAGAGGTAGTGTGTGGTGGATGAGTTTAACTCAAGAATAAGAACAGATGGGATGGTTCTTCCTGCAATTATAGGGTCACAGAGGTAGATAGATAGACAGATTAGGTATATACTTCGAAGGATCAAAAGATATCATCATTATATATTCTTTCTCCTCTCCTCGTTAATAATACTGAAACGCCATACCCTTCACTCTTTTACTTCATCTTCCACTTGCACCTCCTCGTTTCTGATGAAAAAGACGCACACACGCACACTCCACCCTTCACTTCTCTTTTCCTCAGAATCTGAATAAAAAGATGGGTTAAGATACACACACACACAACCACTTGAATGGTCTGTATTTATACGTCCCCAGGCCTAATAATGACAATATAAGAGCAAAATCAGTTTCAGATTATAGCAGGTTTCTTTTCTTTCAACTTTCAAGAGGGCTTCTCTCATGTTCTCGCCTCATTCTTGTTGAAATGCTATAAGTATAGAGCTGTACAGGGGCCATCTGTCATCATTCGTATGGATCGTTGACTGTCTGGTTAGGATCACCATCGTGTGAACTCATTAAGAGCCGTTTGATTAGAGGTCTTAAAACATTACCCAACCGATTACTCTTGTTATTTCCACCATTGATGAAGCTCGTAGCAGCAAACTGCAGCGAGAAAATCAAAGCTATAGCAGATGATAAGTTTTATCTTTGGGGATAAAATAAAAGTATAATGTCGAATTCAAATTTCAAAAGTGATTTTGTGAGAAGAAGCGTGAGAAAAAAAGGGACAAGATCCTCGTGCAGCACTTGTCTACTATATATTTGAAACCTTAATAAGATCCATCTAGTGATCTTTTAAATGGGAAACCAGCCAATAATTAGCAATTTAGTTTGAAGAAAGCTGCTTTGGTTAGCTTTAGCATCGAGGAATGAATTTTGACAACAATGGATATAGTATGCCAGCACTTACGCTAAGTCAAATATTGTAAAAAAGCTTCATACTTTCTCCAATGTAAAAGACGCCAACACTTAAAATGTATTATCTGCAATTACAAAAGGAAATCCTACAGTAAGTCACCTTTCATGGGTCCTACGATTACACCACTAATATTGTGAGTGTGGGTGGAATCCTAGGTACATTCCTTTTTCATTACAAGCCCACAAACATGTTCTTTTGACCTATTACACACGATCAAAAAGTAAACAATTAGGTCAATCGTATCATTTATTCTTTAATTTCTATAAACAAAACAAAACAAAACAAAACAATAATGCCACTGCCACTTCTTTTTTCCTCCTACAATCCCTTCTTATCAAGACTAGTAACAGATTTGTTTTGCCTGATAATATTTTAGACAAACTTTAACTTATCCTAACCTAGATTACTATCTTTTCCTTCAACATTTTAACAAAAGTTGAACTTATTGTAAATATTTATAAAATGATACAATTCATTTTTTAAAAATCAATTGTAATTGAAATATTATTACTTTTATAATTTGACATATTAATCTGGCAATTAATATAAAAAATAGTTCTATTAACTTTTATTTTTTTTACTTTAGTATCTAACCTTTGAGAATTTTTAATTTAGTGACTAAATTCATAAAACTCGTTCAACTCAAATTAAAATATTAATTTCATTAATTTTCTACTAATATAATTAATGAAACATAATATATGAACACACATATAATAAAATATATACACATAGATGTTTATGTGTATAACATAATAAAATAACCAAAAACTCATTCAACATGATTTAATTCAATTTTCCTTTAACCTAGCATTGTCACCATTAATACTCTTTGGAGCACTACTCAACAATTGGAATAATTGCCGGTCCATCTTCTTTAGTTCAATTTGTTCTTTCTTCAAAGATGAAGCATTAGTTAGCTTATTCTTTGCTGTATGTAGTGATTCCTTTGTCTTTCTATACTCTAATAAACTTATCATGTGATTACTTAGTTTCAGAAAACATACCTATTCCTCCAGTTCTATACTTTGCTATAAAATCTGGATAGTGATATCCAACTCATTAGAAATGACAAGATAACCAGTTAATGTTTTTCCTTTTTGGATATCCAAACTGTTTTCCAACGCAGTCCATAATTCATTTAGTCCATCTAAACAAAATGTTTTCTATACTAAAGTATCGAGAAAACTCATAGAAACAAAAGATTGATCATAATTAGGAAATTTCATGGTATCATAAATATTAAACTTAATCACATCACCATCAAATTCTATAGTTAAAGACCCATTGTAAACATCAATTTGTGTTCTAGAAGTTTTCAAAAATTGTCTCCCTTATAAAATTGGAACTGAAGTGGATGAATCTTCATTACCTATTTGTAAGACATAAAAATTAGCAGGAAAGATCATATTATCAATTTGAACTAAGACATCCTCAAAAACACCTTTAGGATAGTCATTAGATCGATCAGCAAGTTAGATTATAACATCATTTTTTTTCAGAGATCTCATATTCAAAGATTCATAAATAGATTGAGGCATAACATTAATTAACGCACCTAAATCCACCATGCTTTCTCAATTTTCAGATGACCTACTTTACAAGGGATTATAAACATACTTGAATCGTGACACTTATAAGGCAACTTATTTTGAAGCACAATAGAAACATTCTTACCCAATCACACATTTTCATTGCCACTTAACTTTATCTTTAAGGTACAAAGTTCCTTATAAAATTTAGCATGACGAGGAATTTTTTTAATCGCATCAAGTAAAGGAATATTTATCTGTATCTTATGAAAATTTTTAGAATTTCTTTCTCTTGGTCCTCCTTCTTTTACTTGGCGAAACGGCTAGGAAAAGAAGGTTGCACATTGAACTTAGGCATGACAATACAAGAATCACCTTCTTTTTTCTTTTGTGGCTACTTTGGAATTTCTGTCTCTACTTCTTCTTTAACCTCTCACTTAGAAACCTTTGGGGTAGGTTCCTTGAACTCTTTTCTACTTTAAAGTGTGATAGCATAAGCATTTTTCTTCGAATTCACCTCAGGATGAGAATGAAGTTTTCCTAAATTTTTTGTCTCCAATATATTAATAGCAATCGCTAGTTGGCTCATTTGAGTCTCAAGATTCTGTTTGCTAGTTTGTGTATCTTGTTGAAATTTCATGGTATTTTGCTAAAAGTTCACATTATTCGTGGTTAATGTCTTGACTATGTTCTCTAAAGAATTATTTTCACCAAAACTTTACCCATTTTCTATTGCTTTTGTTGTCTAGGCACAAAAGGCTGTTTAAATAGCTGAAAATTAGAGCTTGCTTGTCGTCCCTGATTGTTGCCATAATGAAGATTAAGTTGATCTTACCAACTCAAATTATATGTATTTGAAAACGAGTCATACTTTGAGGTTTTTCCAGATAACCACCCATTGCCTTGGCTTGTTCAACTTGGTTTTTTTCGTAGAGTGTGACACATATCTGTAGGATGACCAATCATAGAACAAATACCACAAGTCTTTAATTCCTCCTTCCTGGATACCACAATTTGATGCACCAAATATGTCAAATTGCCTAACCTTTTTTTCAATGATGAAACTCTCATCTTATTAACATATCTTGAACCATAATCATCCCAAACTCCAAATTGTTAACAGTTAGAAGCCATAATCGATATCAAATCCCATGCAGCTGCTAGTGTTTTATCAATTAGAGCTCCTCTACTTACATCATCAATCATACTCCTCTCAGCTGGTAAAATAACTTCACAAAAATGTTGAATCAACAGTTGATCACTGAATTGATTTTTGGGGGGGGAGGCGGAGGCGGCTTGCACATAACTTTTAAAATCTCTCCCAATAGTCATATAAGGAATCCCTAGTATTTTGTTGGATATCACATATTTATTTTATGATATTGGAGGCCCTTGAAACCGAGAAAAACTTATTTAAAAATAGCTTCTTCATCTCTTCCTATGTTGTAATACTTCCAATAGATAAATAATATAACTAATGTTGGGCATGATCATTGAGAGAAAAGGGAAAAGTCCTCAGTTTTATTTGTTCTTCGGTGACATTAGTAGGCTTTATCCCTGTGCAAACAACATCAAACTCCTTTAAATGCTTATAAGGATCTTCTCCCAACATGCCTCGAAAAATGGGTAATAAGTGAATCAGTCCTGACTTTAACTCAAAAATGTTATAATCACCCAAATTCAAAAAATTAATGTAGTGAGGCTGTTGGTCCTCAGCTGGAGCAGCCAGTTGACGTAAAGTGAGATTGGCAGTCATGTTCCTTTCAATTTGTCATTCTTCTCTTAGTATTTTTTGTCTTTCTTTCATTTGCTTTCTTAATGCCTTCATTGTTTTCTCAATTTCAAGATTATACTGCAAATTTTCAGATTGATTCGAACGCATAACATACATAAACCGTGAAAAATTTCCCTGTAATGAAGCCAAAATTTGGTGAATGATGTTGCCTACAACCAAATATAAAAAGAAACCAATTTCTTGCAATACAAATTAATGTAGTAGTCGAAAGTATGGATCGTTCCCATGAAGAATTCCGATGTTAGTAGTTATGCAATAAAAGGGGGGGTTTAAGTTGTGAATTAAACATAATTTAAATGAAATACTAAATTAAAAAATAATTAATAGCAGAGCAATAAGAATTAAACAATTAATAGGAATAAATCTTGGTTTCTTCTCTCCTTCTTTATTAAACTTGTGATGATTATAAACAATAAAAATAATCAATTGATCGGTCAAACATTTGTCGTGGTAAATTTCTTTACCTATTTTCTCTTATGTTTAGATAACCAAAAAGTGTATTGAAATTAACCCTTATTAATCAACAAATTAAATATGATCTCAAATTTAATTAATTAATAGCTTTATGAATCAAGAAAATCAACGAACTAGACAACATACATACGATATATATTTAACCTAGAGAATTATTTTTCCTAGAATCATGTCTTTAATGTAGCAGACAAAAATTCTTGTCACTACTTTTGATTAAAATAATTGAACGTCAATCTGTTTAATCTAGCAGTTGATCGAATAAAATTACAAGCTAGTTGCTCACCTAGTTGTAGAATCAAACAATCAAATAATAACCTACAAAAATAATTGATACTTGACTAATAAATTGATTCAAATTAAGAACAAAAGTCTCAAAATATTCAAAGTTTAATAACTAGGATTCCGTTAACCAAGAAATAAAGATTTAATTATCTAACGTCATGATTTGCTTAGCTAATAAGTCTTCTTACTTTTTCTCTATAATTGCTATCCACGTTTGGGATTTCTTTGGGCTACTCCTCATATTCAGTCGATCGCCTCTTGCCTGATGTTTCTTAATTTTCTATTCGCCTCCAATTCGATTGTTTTTTGACGTTCTTTTTTTTTCTTCAAATTACTTCAGTTGCCCCCTTCTAGTTTTGAGTTTTAGGCCCACATTTCTTGTTTTATTCTTGTAGACCAAGTCTGCTGGTCTTCTTTTCTTTGACATTTTCTGTGTTTTTCTTAACTGCCAACTGTTTTCCCTAAAACTCTCATGGATGTGTCTTTCCTCAATTTTGCGCCACAAGGTTTTTTTTTCTTAGATTCGCCCCCCACATTGTCATCTTAAAGCTATTTTCGCTTGTTTTGCCAGTCCATTCACGTCCCCTTATTATTTTATTTTTATAACTAATGTCCACCATTCTTACTTGCTTATCCTTGGACATGTGCCCTTTTTCAAATTTTTGGCCAACTGATTTATGAAATAACGCCCTTAGATTATTTTGTTTGAGTTTTTGGTAGCCCACCTTCCAACTTGTCAAAACCAACGTCCCCTTCTTTTGTTCACCTCTTGCCTTTTCCCTTCTTTTTTTTTCTAATCCCTCTAAAATTCCAGTCATCATTACATGAGGTCATGCCCAGTTAGGTCCAACGCCTTATTCAACTCTTTTTGTTATAAAATTTTTGCAAGTCTTTCCATTTGGTCCCAAAATACATTTTAACATAAAATAAGATTAATTTTCATTAAGTATAACTTCAAACCTCAATATCAAAGAAATTTAACACATAAAAAGATGGAAAATAAAGACACCAACAAAATTGTTAATCTTTTCCCTTTGGCCATCCATTTGTGGGTGTTTTGTTGTTGAAAACTTTAAAATGCACCCCATCATGTTAAATAGAGATGTCTAGAATTGACCCGTGAACCTAGTGTCTTAGTTGCTTATACTATCTGCAGGAACTCCGAAATGTTTGACCATATTCTTGTAGAACATCTCAGCCTTAACATTTGAGGAATAAGATACAGAAGCTGGTATGAAGATCATGTACTTAGAGAATTTGTCAACCACCATCATGATTAATGTCATGTTGACCACCTTTGAAAAACCACCAATGAAATCCATTGAAACTGACATCCACGGTCTTTAGAAGATGGATAATGGTTTTAATAAACTGGATTTCTTCTTCCTCTCTGACTTATCCAACTAACACACAAGACAAGTCTTGATGTAATATTCTATGTCATTCTTTATATTCAGCCAAAAGTAGGGGCGAGATAAGAGTACTAGTATCTGTTGGACTCCTGGATGACCAACTCATTATGAATCATATGTCCTCAAGTAATTGTTTCCACAATCTCCCAACACGTACATTTGACTGCTCTTAGCCATCAACAGCTCATCATCTTCGAGTCAAAACTTGTGTACAACACGCTCCTTAACTTGTGAAATTAAGTTACAGTATATGGTATCTAGTGGAGCTGCTACTTTGATGTGCTCTAATAGGTTAGACTCTACTCTCATGATTGAATCCAATACTGCAAATACCTCCTTTTTTACTTAAGGCATTTGCTGCATTGTTTTTCCTTCCTGATATATACTCCCACATGAAGTCATACTTGGTTGGAAACTTTTGCCACCATGCTTGTTTCATAAACAACTTCTTTTGGGTCTTGAAAAATAGGTTAGTAACATGATCAGTACGGATAATGGACTTGATTCCCAACAGATACATTTTCCACATTTCAAGGCAATTCACCGTCGCAAGCATCTTCTTTTTTGTGCATAAAGTAACTCTGCTTTACATCATTGAGCTTTCGACTCTCAAGTGTAATCGAATGACCTTCTTGTATAGAGACCCCACTAATGACTTTGTCCAATGTAGCCATATATACCTCAAGTAGAAGATCAAACTTGGGCATCTTTAGCACAAATTTGATTGAGATAGTAGCTTTAAGTCTTTCAGATGCCTCTTAATACTTATTTGACCAATAGTACTCTTACTTCTTCTTCAGCAAGTTTGTTAATGACGTCGCTTTCTTTGAGTATTCTATTATGAACCGTCTATAGGAGTTCGTCAGGTTGAGAAAACTCCGCAATTCTCGCACTATTGTGGGAACTTGGTACTTAACTATCACTTTCACCTTTCTCGGATCCATCTTGACCTTACCTTTACTTACCACATGACCCAAGAATCTAATAATTGACCAGACAAAGTTGCACTTCTCCATTTTTACGTAAAGCGTATGCTGCCTTAATCATTCTAGCACCAGTATTTAATGTTCCACATATTCTGCCATATTAGTGTTATACACCATAATATCATCTAGATATACTACAACGAACTCATCAAAGAAATTGTACAGCATATCGTTCATAAGGTTACAAAATGTACCAGGGGCATTTGTTAATCAAAATGGCATAACTAAAAATTTGTAAGATTTATATCGAGTTATGCACGTTGTCTTTTACTCATCGCCCTTATCTATCTGCATTTGCTAATACCCACTTCGAAAATCAAGCTTAGTACACACCTCAGCCCTCAAAAACCTGTCCATCAAGTCTTAAACTAAGGGCACTGGAGATTATTCTTGATCGTTACCTTGTTTAGAATCCGATAGTCCACACACATCTTAAGTGTACCATTTTGCTTCTTCTTAAATAACACTGGGGCATCGTATGGGGCTTTAGATAGTTAGATAAAACTGGCTTCCAAAAATTCAACCAGTTGTTTTCAAATTTCAACCAGCATGTGCAGGAGGGATCGCTTCAGAAGTTAACTTGATCATGTGATTTACCTTACAATACGAGAGGAGAGTTTTTAGCAACTCTTTCGACATCACCTCCTAAAACTCTCTCATCAAACTTGAAATCGTATTAGGGACTTCTACCACGCGGTCTTCATTAATCTCCCACCTAGTAGTTACATAGGTCTCTACACCTTTCTTCAATCCTTTCTTGATGCTCATGGCCGAAACATACCCTACCACTGTTGTAGCTTTCATCTTTTCACCATCGGACATTAAAAAAATCACATAGAAGGAAATTTGATCATTCATTAACATTATGCCTCCCAAACTCGAATACAACACCACCTTTGCTATTTTAAGGAGATCGATTCATCTCGAAATTATCCAATGTTATAACTATGAAATTCAGTTTGACAAGTCAACATTCTATGCTAATTGGAACGTTGTAAGTAGCTCCCACAATTGCTTATACCTTTTTCTACAGGGGTTTTGATTCTCATCGAGGTCTTTGATACTTTTAAACCCAACTTGCACACCATATTTTCTATCAGAAAATAATGTGTCGTATCCATATCCAACATTACGGTCATATATTTCCCATTAACCTATATACCCACATATATTAGTTTATCGAAGGGAACAGACTCATTACTAAATGCATTTAACAAGCTGATCAAATTTAGCGCTGCATCCTCTGAAGTTTCACTGTTTTCTTTGGCTATCAGGGCATTCAACTTTTCTTTCATCAGACATTCTTTCATAAAATGTAAACCACCGCACAAGTAACAAGCAATATTACATTTCTTCGAGGATGTCTCCTTTGATTTCAAGCCACTATTCTACTTGTCTATGCCCTTAAAACACCCTTTCTTAAAGTCTTTCTTCTTCTTCCCCTCAATATTCTCTTGCAGGATGTGGCCTTAGCCCTTTTAAGAATTTGAGGAGTTTACCTTCGATCCTTTCAACATTAAAAAATCCACCAAAGCATTAGCAGCTGCAATTGCACCAACTATGTCCTTCACCTTTTGCCTCTGTAATTCCATTTGCGCCTAAGGTTATAATATGATTGAAATATATTTAATTTTTATATGCTTTTTAATGTCATTTCAATCATATTTTGGTGTTCAAATGCTTAATTTATGTTCCTTTAGAATTTTCGTGCAGATTTAATGATGGAATACCAATGTAAGATGAACATATGAAGTTTACAAGAGAATTATAGTAAAAACAATTAAAAGGGAGGAGACTTTTAAGAGAAAAATACCAAGAAGGAAAGCTTTAATTGAGAAGATCATGTATCTTATAAAGTGTAAGATATAAAAAGCTTTAAAAAACTAAGAGAATTCCATGTAAAGCGATATAACATCAAGGCTTAAAAGGAAAACCATGCAAAACGACATAGCTTCAAGCCTTGGAAGGAGAGCTTTTCTCCTTGGCTTTAAATGGCAACATAAAGCTTTCCAAGAGGAGAGAAATGATAACCAAGATGAGGGCTTTCATAGACAAGGAGTGCAGCATTTTACATGGACAAAACAACAGTAAATTAAAACATGGAGCAGCATTTGGACAGGTGTAGCTAAGGAAAAGATGCTAGTGTTTTAGAGCAAAAGAGAGCAATTTTAAGTGTAGAGCAGCGCCGTTTTGAACAAAGGACAAGACCTTTCTTGCATGGCTTTCCAAGCAACCTTAGACAAGAATAAAAACGAAAAGCAAATAAAGCTTAAGAAGAGCAGCAGCAAAAAGGGGCTAAGAAGGGTCGGCATAAGAGAGACAAGTGAGGGAGCTGCAAAACACATTATTAAGGAGAGCTCCTTTAGGTGGAATGCTAAAAAGAAGAAACAGGGGGGAGCTCTAGGAGTCACAGCTAAAAAGGTAAGAAGAGTAGCTCTCCACTGGACACAGCGTGTTGCACTAAAAAGAAGATAACTGGGAGCTTTCCAAGTGGGGATGTCTTCAACATGCTGCTTGTCATCACTTTTTGGATTTAATTTGAATTATTACACTATTTATACCTTCTTTAGCTTGTTTAATTTGTTAGCTTAGCTTTCATTTTCATTTTTCACTTGCTTTTCTTTATCATATTCGAATGCTTGATTTTAGTTTGTATGTTTGATGTTTTCTTATGTTTAACATTTGTAGTTTTATGTTACTGTGTTTATTTTTGACAAGTGTTAAGCTTTATTTCTTAAGTTTTCATTTATTATTAATGTCTTTAGTTAATTTATACTTGATAATTAGGATTTGTGCTTGTTCTTATGATTTTGATTTTTTATATTTCAATGTTTTTTCAATTTACATATGCTGAAATTTTATTTAGAATTTTAGTTTTAGTTTAGTTAAATTAAGTTTTGTTAATTAATTAGTAGCTTAAGTAATTTATGTTTGTATTAGATTAAGTATTAACTTTTGTTTTTCCTTTGGTGCTTTAAATTTTTTAGCCTTGGTTTTACTTAATTAAGTATGGATTGTATTTATTTAATTTGTGTTTTGCTTAATTTAAATATGTGTGGCTAATTTTCTAAGGGCTTGAAGGTATAGAAGGGATGAAGGGGTAATCAGTTATGAGAACATGATTAACTTTGAATTGATTTGGTGTGTAAACTTAGTTTGGTTTGGAACTTTGGATAAATGACATGAATTAGGTATTATCTTTATACTTGATCATCCTTTAAGTAATTTCCTAATTTAAATGCTAGGACTGAGCATGTGATACGTAATTATCTTAGGCGATTTTTCAAAGTAGCAATAGGTTAATTGGATTTGTTAGGATACTTATCCAACTAGTCTAAGGGTTCCATACGTTTCAGTTACATTTTCTGAACTTGTGTGTTAGTGGCCTAAGTTAGTCATTCCTTAGTACCTAATGCGTCTTCACTATTAAATTTAAAGAGCTTATTCTAAGTTATAAGAGCATTTTTAGAGCCTTTTATATTTACCTAAATTAGATGAACTGAGGGTTTGAGAGCTTGTTCAAACCTATAGGTTAGTACCATAGCTAAACACCTTTTATCCAAATTCAAGGATCAATAGTTATTTCAGAATCCTGACAATACCTTTGACCTATTTCTTTGTTATTATTGTTAGTTTATTGTGTTTTGCTTTATATTTGTCCTTTTTGTTGTTTTTATTACATCTTAGTTATGTTAGTTCTCTTTGCGTCCATGGGTTTTTGTTTTTATTTTTTCATTAAAAATAGCAATACCCACTAACTCCCTATGGATTCGATCGTAGCTCACCCTAACTATATAGGTAGGTTAAATTAGGTATTATTATTTGATAGTCCATGACAGACTCATCAGGATGTAACCTGAACATAACAAAAGCCTTGCCCTCATCTGACATATTGTTAATATCAAGTATTAGAGAACTAAATTGTTTAACATAGTCTCTTACTGATCCTTCTTGTTTGAGTTTCTTCAAGGCATCTCTTGCGATTCAAAAAGTATTCATTAGAAGGAATTAATCATTTAACTCCTTCTTTATAAGCTCCTATATGCCCAGGAGAGTTCTACACTCATTGATCTCAGTAGAGGTCCCCGTTCTCTACTAGAACTTGGCATTTCTATCAAAGTACATTGTCATCATAATGACCTTCTTAGGGTTAGGTATTTTAGCAATCACAAAGTACTCCATATCCTAAAATAAATTCTCAAGCACTTTGGCATCCCAGACACCTTTGAACACCTTAGGTTCATGCATCTTCATAGATATAAGTTGAGGTGATGAGTTTTTTGCTCGATCGACATCTTGCGTGGGAATGACACGTCTCAAAACTGTAATATCAAATTAGGCATTCTTGTGTACCTTACTGCTAAATTTGATACTCTAACATCTCAAATTGAGATTAACAGGACGTGACCTCCTCCTCTCATGCAAGAATTGGTCCTATGAATGCCTTGACCTTGGTCACTCATTTCGTCAAATTTGCTGCCTCTCACTATATTGAAGTTAGACTCTAATACCAGTTAAAACAAAGGTCTTCTTAGAACTCAAACTTTCATCGAAGTCTAACATTAACACCCTTATACGACAATCTCACTTAAGTCTGCTTAAGCAAGATTCAACCTTCAACGACCCTTGAATTGTTTGGCTTGCACATTTGAAGTAAAAACACTATAAAGAAAGTAAGAAAAAAAAGTAGGCATTAATGCATAAGGGAGATACAGTAATAATACCAACCTTTATATTAGTTTCCCTTAAAAGAATACAAGGAAACTCTTTCAGATAAAATGAAGAGAGTCAGGCTCAAACAAGTTATATATACTTTGACTTGGAAGCCAAGTTATAATTTGAATCCTAATTGAGCTAAACTTCCTAAGATCGTCTTAAGATCATGTTTATCTTTATCAAATTACATCATGTGGACCAATTGGATGACTCCCCCCCCATTCAAATACGACTCTATCTGATAAGACATAATCATATTAAAATTGAAAGATTGGATTTTAATTTGACTAGGAAACTATCATCTTTATTCTCAAAGATCTCCATTATCTTCAGATGTCGAGTCCTATTACAACTCTACTCTTAGTATTGCCACATCATCTAAGATCTCCCCACAATCTCTATCTATTGATAATGTTGAGTGATCTTCGCCAAAGCTTGCATAGCACGCTTGCCTGATTCAATGCTTACCCACAATAAGTCTAGTAGTCATGTTCTATTCATCCGAGCATAGGCCATGTCCTTAGTTTTGGACAAGTCAATGAGATGGAATGCATGACCAAGTTGTAAAATAGGAATTGATGAAAGAATTGGGGATGGTCGATGCAATAATAATATAAAAAATATTGCCAATTCATGGACTCAATCAAGTAAACACTTTCTATCATTACCAGAATACTGAAAGTTAGCAGAGATGATAAACCAAAAAAGAAGAAGAAACTTTAAGACCCTGGATCAAAACTCAACATTTTTGGTTTAGAGGCTAAGTCCTCCACATGGGTTCCACCAGCCACCGTAAAGCCTAACTGGCATAGTAGAGCTCACAGTAAAAAATTTTAAAAAATAAAATAGTGCCACATGACATTAAAAGGTGATGTCATGTCGTTCTTAACAGTTAAATTTAATAATGCTAATTTATAGGATCTTTTCAAATGTTTTACAAACATCAGGACTTTTTTAATGTTTTAAAAATATTAAGGTTTGACTTAAACATTCTAAAACATTATGATCTAACCCAAATTCTAGTGTAAATCCTAGGATTTAAATGGGGCTTTTGCCTTTTGTAAAGAATTTTTTAAGGATCAAAAGTTCTTCATCCTATGAAACTTGAGGATAATTTATAAGTAATTATTTCTGTAAATCATGCATATATAAATGAACGATCCCATAATTTGCAACCTTTGTGATTGCATTTTTTTGTCATTAGTATCAACAGGTTAAATATGCATCTCCTTGTGAAAAATAATAGATAATTTTGTATAAAATAAATTAATCATTTGATGTATTTGTTCTAAAATTATATGTTGTTATTTTTAAAAATAATGCTTATCTTTTTATGATAATTATGAATATCCGGTAATCTATCATGGAAGAATATGATGAATCTAGTAAATTCTCACCTTATTTCCTGGATAACATTACACAATTGGAGTGTAGCAATATTGCAACAAAAATAGGATGACTTTTGAATATATTTGCAAGACCTTAAAATACTAATGGTGACAATGGTTATCAGTAATAAAAACACTTTTGGCTTCTTATTAATTTAAGATTAAATCAGATAAATGAGGAATCAAAAGTAGAAGTAAGAAAATGCCAGCAATGGATTGCTAATCAGTATTATAATCAAATGGTCAGAGAACTAGTCAGCAGTATAAGTGGTGAGTCGTCACTAGCAATAGGTAGTGTTGTTAATGATTGGCAGCATGCTCCTTTAGGTAAGTCTTTGATTTGGCTATCAAATCTGTGCAATGGTTAGATTGGAAGGTTAACTCTAAGTTGCCTGATGTTAGCGATAAAGGCAATTAGAAGAAGGAGGAAACTAAAAAAGGAAAAAATTAGTGGACATTAAAGGAAGAAGATGCCTTATTTAATTTTTTGGTGGAAGGACAACACGCATGCGTCTAACAAAATAAAAAGGTAAATATCATTAAGAATCCCTATATTTTACAAAATTATTAATTAAGTCTTTATGATTTAAAGCTATCAAATAAATCTCTAAAGTTTGAAATTGATTTCAACAGTTAGTCTCTCCACCAATTTGGGATAGGTGGACTGATATGTGGGAGCCATATGCTATGCCATGTGAAATGACTCGGGACCCCTGTGATTTTAATAAATTATCAATTAAGTCTCTATAGTTTCAAAACAATCAAATAGGTTCTTAATGAGTGAAAGTTAATTGAAAATCCTAAGAATCTAATTAATAGTTTATCAAACTTTAGGAACTTAATTGAAAGTTTACCAAACTATAAAGAGTTAAATAATTTTAAATCTAATTAATGGATAGTTTTAATAATTAAAATAATTTTTTGATAATTATAGAAATGCATGGAGTAAATATTGTATTCCTTTAATAAAGTATACAAAAATTTTAATTTAAATTAAAAAATCAAATAAACTATAAAAATGTTTTATATTTTATAAATTCAATATATGTGACAAATATATATGAAAGTAAGGTAAATGTGTTTATTGTATAAATAATATAATGCTAAGTTTTTTAAATTGATAAATGTTTTTAAGTTGATAATGATTTGACTTAGATATGGTTTTAGATATCCTAAATTTAAAAGAATTTTTTTATATTTAATTTTGATTAAATCTAAACAAAATAGGTTAAAAACTATAGGTTAAAACTTATTTAAAATAGGTTAAATTCAAATAAGTTTAACCTATTTTATTTAAATTCAATCGAAATTGAATAAAAAATTCTTTTAAGTTTAAGCAATATAAAATCATATTTAAACCAAACTATTATCAACTAAAAAAATTTATCAACTTAAAGTAAGTATTAATGTATTATTTATATGATAAATACATTTATCTGACTTTTACATAAATCTAATATTATATGTATTGAACTTGTAGGAGATAAAATATTTATATTTTATATAATTTTTGAAAATTTGACTTTTACATAAATCTAATATTATATGTTTTGAACTTGTAGGAGATAAAACATTTATATTTTATATAATTTTTGAAATTTTAATTTAAAATTTTCGTATACTTCATTAAAGGAACATAATATTTATGCAACATATTTCTTTAATTGTTAAAATTTTTATTTTAATTATTAAAAATTATCTATTAATTATATTTAAAATCATTTAACTCCTTATAATTTGATAAACTATCAATTAAGTCCTTATAGTTTGATAAACTATTAATTAGATCTCTAAAGGTTTCAATTACTTTAACTTATTAGAGGCCTATTTGATAGTTTTGAAATTATTAGAGCCTAATTGATAGTTTATTAGATTACAATGGTCCAAAGTGATTTTAATCTATACACGCGGTATACCACGTGACTATCAAATGTCAATCTACTTATCTCTATCTGTCCATATAAGACAAAATTGACATAGGGATTAATGCTTGACATCTATTTCAAACTTTAGGAGTTTATTTGATAGTTTTTAAACTACAACGGGTCCTTGATAATATTTACCCAAAAAAGATGATGATTAGTGCAGTGCATGTATTAGTAGTTCCTGAACGGATTTTATTTTAATTAAACAAAATAAAGTTAGAAATTAAAAATTAATTAAAAAAGAGGATTTAAAGATCCATCAATTAAATTAAAATGGATTTTCTAATTAAAATAAAATTAATTAATTAATTTAGTTTAAGTAAAAAATTATATGAGTTTTTAATTAGTAAAATATTATAAATAAAATTTTAATTGAAATAAAATAATTCGTTAATTAAATACAAATTAGAAATAAGTTTTTTTAGTAAATTAGAAATAAAATTTTAATATTATTAAGTAATATCACTAACTTGAATTATTTAATATTTTATAAACATGGGTTCATTTTTGTGTTAGATAAAATAATTCATTTATTTTGTGATTTATTTATATATAATCCTCTAACTTTTGATAATTTATTTTTTAAGATAATACCAATTATGAAGAAGACACCCAAAATTTTACGAATTGTAACACGAATAAGACGAGTCATCATCATGTTAGCACAACTATTTCAAATTTCAATGATGCATACAAGAAATCTAATACAACACATTATCACATTATCACATTATCACAGTTAGTAGTATGATGCAAGAAATGTATTTTGATGATTATCTAATTTTCGTAGAAATTGAAATGAAGTGTACGACTTTATTTTCAACATTATCATAGCCTGAAAGTGAGCTCTTAAGCATGCTTTTGAACTCATTATCACTAAATATAAGAACTTATGGATGATTAACGATGACATCTGTGAGAGAGTTAAAAGAAATGAATTAATTAGGACTTTATATTTTGTAGGTTTCTCAATTGATATAACTAAAATGCTTGTTTATCGAGAATCAAGGCCCTTGTCACTCTAATGATTAGCTCTATTTTGCGAAGAGTTAGGATACTTTAAATTTAGGAGTTCAAGAGTTTTATAATATATTCTTGATTGAAAAATATGAATGAAAAATTCCACTAAATTTTATTGGATCTATGAATATAAGAAATAGTGAGAATTCTTGATCTCTCTCAATATCTTTCTTTCTCAAATTGAAAGTCAAGGATTTGAGTTAATGTGTATACTAGTGACTATGTTGTGATAACTTAAGTGTGTTCTATTCAACTCTGTGTATTGTGTCCAAACTATGAATCAATATGATTAAACTTTAAGCTTTTTTGTAACTTAATTGAATGAATTTTGCATGAATTACATTTTAACATTGCAATTAATATCCAATTGTCATATGAATGATGATTGAACATGTATGTTGTTCTTTGGATTTATATATAATTGAATTCCAATTATTCACTTAATCCATGAATCATATGACAATAATATGTAATTATAATAATTTTCTTTTATTATAGAAACTTAGTGTTTCAAATGTGGTTACTACATTCAAAAATATTGTCGCTAAACTCAACAAAGATAAAAAAAAATTAAATGATAATTTTGTGAGATATAGAACATCAAATATGTATTAAAGGAGTAAAAGGCTGTAACAATATTAAGGATAATCATAGATGTTTCTAATGATAGTAATATGACCTAATACAACAAGGATCGTAATATATATATATATATATATGAGACTTGGAAGAAGAAAAATGCAAAAGAGGGGTATAATGAACCGAATCTCGCTGCAAAAACTCAATAAACAACAATCATCAAAATAGATACCAGTTACTGTTAAAAAGTATTAAAACTCAAAAGATCCATATTTGATACCAAACTTGTTAAAAAATGGAACTTGTCTATACCAAATGTTAAAAAATATTATACCAAATGTTAGAAAGCAAAAAATTTGATACCAAATATTGAAATCACTCTCAATTGAAACCAAAATTTTTAAAAAATACCACTTGTTAAGGAAAACATCAACCTACACCAATAATTGATACTAATTGTTGAAAAACTAACTTATTGAGACCAATTATAACAAAATCAATGCAAATTGATAATTGATACCAATAAATTAAGAAAAGACAAGTATTATAATACCAGTTGTTAATATTACTCAAAAGAAATTATATAACACAAAGCATCATAAAGAAGTACAAAAAATACAACGAATATCACTTATCAATGCTAAAAGGGATACTCCTCCTTTATACATGATCGAAAACAAAAATTAACTAAAATATTACAACATCATACACAAGAAGCAAACAATTTCAAGACATCAATTAAATTACTTCAAACTCGATTCAAATCCAAAAGTGTTTAAAAAATGTCAACTTTCATCAAAATTCTAAAATTTGACTAACTCCCCTTAAGTTAATCAAAATCATGTGACAATTGCAAACTTCAAAATTTCAAGATTTAAAACTCTCCTTCAATTTATACAATCACAATTTCTGATGATTCAAACTTTTATCGCAAAACATACAATGTATGAAGTTAGTCAAACGTGATCATTCAAAAACTTCCCGTTAATAACGAACAAATCCTTTTTCATCTTTGAAAAATACCATGCATGAATTAAAAATCAATTCTAGGACCTTTGAACATAAATAAAGTCTCATACTCCCACTAAATATAAGAATAATGCTTCAAAACCAAAATTTTCAAAATCTTTTTTGTAAACTAATGCATGGAGATCATTAAAAAAAATATCAAACTTTTTAGTAATAGTTCTGTAAAAAGAAATCCTCCATCATTTATAAAACTTTTAAGCTCTCCCTCATTGAAAGCAATTTTTCTTAAAAATGTAAGTTTAAAAATTTAAAATACTTGAGAGGGATTAAAATGTCAAAAATCATGATTATTGAAAATGCTCTAAAAAAACATTTCCACATGCTTATAGATGCAAAAACAATTCATGAAATCTATTAAGCATCTAAACATTCGAGAAGCACTTAAAGTAATCATATTTTATCAAGTCATATTTTACCTAAACATGCAAGATTTGATCGCATAGGAATATCATTCAAAGCTCTTCAACCAATTGAAAGCATTGTCAATGAAATCAAGGAACTTTAAAATCACATTTATACATTCTTAATCATGATTTCTAATACAAAGACATGTCAAGAGTTAGAAACATTCAATTAAGCACTTAGAGACTATTGATTATAAAACTAAACTTCCAACTTCCAAATGACCAAATATCATTTAATATTAAAAAGAAGAAACAGTCACAAATTTAAAAAAGACAGGAATAAACATGATGAAAGTGTTTTAGACTTTAGTGAAGCAGCGGAAAGAAAATAAAATAAAGGTATTAAATAATTAAAACACAACTTAACAGATATTGATTGATTGAACTATCACTATCGGTTGACCAACCTTAAGTCGACTGGTAGGTTCTGTTTGGTTGACTAAAATTACACACTGACACATTTAGAACAGAACATAAACAGTTCAATCAAAAGATACTTGAACAAATTTTATTTTCAATTTAATTAAGCACATATTGAAAAACATCAAGTGGCATTCAAATAAAGACCTATGTATTTTAAGTTTAAGGTGTAATTCCCTTTTATGTTAATCACCAAATTCATCTCTTGAAATTTTCACTTTCTTGGTTCAACAATGTTGGTGATTTTCTCTTTCTTTTAAGCCCTTAGAGATACCCTTTAAAACCTATAAAACATATTTAACGAATTTTTAGTACCCATATCATCTTGAGTCCTCGATGATTAGTTTCATAGCTTCCACAACCATTCGAAAAAACATTTAATTAATTATTACAAAAAATTTTAGCATGCCCAAAACAATTGCAATAATGACAAGTCAAAGGTTTATGTGATATATATGCATTTCCATGAACATATCTTAGTCTAATTTTATTGAAGCTTCTAAATGTAATATGAATGAAAACGAGGTCTCATATTGTTCCTATTTACATTTCTAACTATAAATATTCTTCTTTGATAAAAATCTTATCTAGAATATGCATAAGATATATTTAATGTTATATGATGAGTATGATGAACCTTTCTAGGAACATTCATATATGCATGAGGTGCATATGAAGTAGGAGGCCTATATGTAACATTTTAATGATCTGTACTAACAAAGAGGTTATGTCTATTTTTAGGCACATATATATTCTTTCTATATGGTGGTCTTAATGCATACAAAAATGCATGATGATTTTTATATGATGAAAGTTAAATAAAAAAGGCCTAGAAATATTTTTAATGGATGACTTAGGTTCCTTTTCTTCTAAATTCTTACCTTTAACAAATTTAGTCATGCTAGAGGAAGGTCCATTATCATTCACATAACTTAAATCATGTCTATCATTTACAATCTTTAGACCAATCAATATGTTTTCTAATTTCTCACTCCTTTTAGTGAATTTAACAAGTTAATCCTTAAGGCAATCTATCTTTATTCTAAGAGATACATTTTCTTTTACCAAATTATCATGATCATCATCATGTTTTGATTCCAATTGTTTCTTTAATAAACTATTTTCTTCCATCAATTTTTATATCTCACATTTAATATCATTCTTTGATTCAACCTATTTTCTAAGGTTTTCATTTTCTAATATACAATCAAGTAATTTCAAAGTTTTGTTAGACTTATCATACCATTTCTTTTTCTTTTTTGCCAAGGATTTTATATATTCTAACAATTCTTTATAAATATATTTTGCATCATATGCATCATCATTATTATGAGATTTACAATAAGAAGGTATATCATTGTTAGAAGGAGTTGTGGAAGTACTTGCCTTATTATCCACTAAGCATAAGAAGGATACTTCTTCGTGTTCGCTTTCCCCTTCCTCATTTAGACATGCTTCTTATAATGCACACCATATTTCTTAAGCACTTTCACATCTTAATGCAATTTTATCAAACACTTCTACACTTATGACAGAGAATAAAATACCTAGTACTTTATAATTAAATAAAATAAACTTGCTCTTAATATCATCTAATTCTAATAAGTCTTTGAATGTTAAACTTTTTATGGGCCTTGAAGGCATATAAGGACTATTTTTTTTAATGATTTTTGAATGATTTTCTCCTAGATTTAAAAGGTGATTTTTCACTTTAAATTTTCAATCTCTAAAATTGTTTCCATTAAATAAAGGAGGTGCATATAAACTAAGTGTTATAGTCTTTACTCACTAACTCGTTATAATTAAACAATGTGAGAGTTAGGCATTGATACCAATTGTTAGGTCTATATGACACATAATAGGAGGTGAATTAAGTAATTAAAAATTTCCTCTAGATTATTTAACTTAATCTTTTACCAATTTATTTAAAATGCGAAAGTTAAATAACAATTCTAATATATCAAGTTAAATAGTAACAATAAATTAGATAATAAAATTAAGTGCATAAAAATAAAAGAGTAAGGAAGAGAGACAAACGATTTATACTAGTTCGAAGCGATCTATTTGCCGTTACGTTTAGTTCTTATTGCCATTAACTATTTTAAAAAAAGTGTACAACGTTAGAAAATATAATCATTTTTCAAGGCTCAAGGATAATCTTTCATTCTCCCATTCAAGATTAAGGAATAACCTATCACGTTCTTTTTTAAGGCTAAAAAATGACCTACCTTAACCCATCTTTTTCAAGGCTAAGAATAACTTTTATAATAATTCACTCACTATTTTCTTTCTTCTTATAAACACACCTTACAAAATTTGTCACTCTTGACTCACCATGGTGTATAAGGGCAAACACAACACTTGTGAATGAAATGTAACATAAATTCAACACAAAAACAAGCATAACTTCACTAAAAACTCATAAGTATATTCAAGAGTACTCAATCTCAATGTATGAACACTTTCTATATTTTTTTGTTACAAAAACTATATAAATAAAATGTTTTTATACCCAAAAATCTCAATGCACTAGTTATATTACTGTTCCTTAACATTTATTAACTTTACTGTTGCAAAACTAATCGTTGTCCAATATTCAACTCCATATTCGCTACCTTCGGTCGACCGATCCCTCTGGGATTGATGCACTTCAACCCATCTCAATCTAAAACAAACTAAACTTAACCCAAACCACATCTTAACCTAAATTAATATATTTAAACACATGCCAAACAATTCCAACCATATTTTAATACATTTTACACAATTTAGTACATTCAAATTTATTTATCTTACCAAAATATCTTAAAATAATAATCTAACCAATTTTTTATCCATTCATCATTTAATCAATTTATGTGATACCACACATGTATTCATTCATACATTAAGAGGATTTTCACATATACATCAAGCAGAAATAACACATCTTGATTATGCATCTTATATTCAAATACTAAATATGAATGTATAGGCATGATTGAACCCTTTTAATCTATGGTAAGACCAAAGAGAAAACTTATGCAAAATTATCCACATAAATAACCTATGAAAACACTAATCTTAAACTTGATCTTTTATCTTCAATTTTCAAGATTAATTTCAATGCTTCTCTCCTTATCACTTTGATCTTCATACATCTCCAACATACTTCTTGAACTCCATATATGTCTCTAATTATCAAGGCTTAAACATACTTATACTTCAAGTCTTCACCAAACACTTAATGATTTGTTTTCATCAAACCTATTTTAACAAACATAACAAGTTGTACAAATACATTAGTAAAAATATTTTGTTATCGTCAAAATAAAAATGAAATCAACCCTTAGTTCAACAATATAATTCATTCTCTATCTTAGAATTTGGAATATATAAAAATGCATTTAAAGCATAATGGGAAATCAATATAATAGAAGATATTACGAAGAAATCCTGTATTAAAGGAAGAATAAGTTTCCAAGTAACTTTTAAAATATATATTATTGGTTCTACTTCATATAGAATTATGATCCAAAAACACAACTATGAAGATACGCTTAAGCACAAAAAAAAAAAATCTTCAAATTATAGATCTAACAATTCTCTTCAATTTGAATTGTTGCATATTCCCATTGTTACTCAAACTTTGATTGACTCGAACCCGAACCCACTTGAGGCAAAAGTGAACTTGACTCCATACCTAATGGTAAAGGTGTGTGGGATTGTCCTTTGACACATACAAAGCATTTGCTTGTCTCTCAATCATTAGCCTACTTATTTGTTAGGAAGAGTAGATAAAAGTATTAAGTTAGGTGGTACTTAACCAGGCCTTCTTGCTTCTGTCAAAAAGAAAGTAAAACAGGCATCAGATATAACATAATGCATGACACAATGAACATTGGAAATCTTTATGATCTTTGGACCAAATGAAACACCGTCACGGTGACCTAGGATTTGAAGGAAAGAGTTGGGAATCTCGGAAAACCTAGGTCCAAATTCTGCACAAAAAGTAAGCTTCGACACACTTCATGCACTGCTTCAGGAATCATAGCATAGCATAGGAAAGCACCGTACCCAATAAACATTAGTACTGCATGATATAGTCCAGCAGCATAATCAAATTCTCAGTTAAATAAATTACCTTCAGGGACAATAACTCAAAATTGCTTTACTATTTTAAACTTGCAGCTAATCGTACACAGAAAGATACCATATCATAAAGTTTAAAGATCTTACTTTTATTTCTCCAACATCTTGTTTTTGCACAGGTAGAGACTAGAAAGTAAAGTTGGGGTCGTCAAGTAGACAGCAAGAAACTGTCAGCTAGTGACACGAAGACATATTACTTGCTAATGAAAGAATTGACTAACGAAGACAATCATGGCGAGTGCAGCCTCTTTAATACTTTTTACCTTGATCGTTAAAGAGAAGAGAAGAGCAGGCAGGCGGAGGGTACATCACGAGGGTTTTACAAAGAGAGACCAACAGAGCTCAGTTGACAGTATGTCCACCTCCATATGAATGCCTTGGAGACAGAGAAGAATATGTTGAAACCATTACCCAGCTGATTACTCTTGTTGTATACACCATTGATGACGTTCGTAGCAGCAAACTGCAGCGACAAAATCAATGATATAGCGAGCAGATGATAAGACCACAATGCTAGAACTTGTCTAATATATGCTCAAAACCTCACTAAGATCCATCTGGCGATTTTTCAGGTACGAAACGAGCCAATAATTAGCATTTTAGTTTGAAGAAAGCTGCTTTGGTTAGCTTCAATGGCGCGGAAGGAATTTTGACAAGAATGGATACAGAATGCCAACAGTCACATTAGGTCAAATGTTGTAAATAAGCTTTACACTTTCTCCAAAGTAAAAAAAGCCAACACTTATCATGCATTATCTGTAATCAGAAAAGGGCAGTGATGAACTTATACAAATGAGCCAACTTCACCTTTCATGGGTCCTACGATTACACCACTAAAATTGTAAATGTGGAAACCTGGGTACATTCCTTTCCATTATAAGTCCACAAACATGTTCTTTTGACCTATTACAAAAGATTAAACAGTAAAAATTTTGGTCAATCCGGTCCAAGCAACTCTCATGCCACCAATGCTCCCTTTTTCCGCCTACAGTCCCATCTGATCTTGACTAGTAACGGATTTATTTTGCGTCATAATATTTAGGACAAACTTTAACTTATCCTATAGTACTGTCTCATCCTTTTGAAGAAGTTTAGAGAAAGGGATTCTTGTATTGAATTCACTCGGATGAATTTTATAGTAGAGTGTTGTTTCTATATGAAGAAATATAATCAAAATAATAAATAATAAATCAAGTTCCTATGAGAGATATTTGGGATATTTGAAAATCTTGAGGATTTGTTAAGATATGTGACATTCTTTGTGATTGTTTGGATATGTTTGAAATTGTAATATGCCTTTGAATGATTTTTAATGTTGTCTTTGATTCATTCCATCTATACCCTCTCGCAAGTGAAGGGAAGACAGAGGAATTATGCCAATCTTAGATGGCAAGTCACGAAAACGATATAGGCGAGTTGGCCTTTTGAAGGAATAAATTTAGTGATGAGGTGTCCTAGAGTAACTTTTTCTCGAACAAAATAGTAGTTAATCTCAACATGTTTTGTTCACACATGAAGCATTGGATTGATGGACATATAAAGGGCATTGAGATTGTTACAGTGCAATGAAAGAGTTTGTTGAAGATTGACACCAAGGTTGCGAAGGATAGAGCAAATTCAAGTGATTTCTGCTATACAAGGGCCATTAATTTATATTTCGCCTCAGGGCCACTGTTTGTTGCTTCTTAATAGACCATGATAAAAGATTTGGCCCAAAAAAAAAAAAACATAGAAACCCCTAGTTAACCGACGAGTAAAGGGACACCCGACCTAATTGACATCGGAAAAGGCATAGAGATCAAAAGAACTCCTGCGAAGAAGATGTAATTTATAATCTGAAGTATCTTTTATAGGTTTATGCCTTCCAATCAATTGGTTAGTTGTAAATTTGTAACATATTTTTATAAAAGGAATTATTTTACACATATTTATTTAATTGATTAATATATAAGATAAAATTCATAAGTATATTTTACAAATAAAATTATGATAGATATCATAATTATAATATTCATGTTATAATATTAAATATTGTCCTTAAATTGTCTCTAATCATTACTTTATTAAGACTAGATATTAATAGAGAAGAAAGACTATCACATATTATGTTTTTTTCTTACGAAGGAAATAATCGATCTCATAAATTAAAGTATGAAGATACTTAAACAAACGTGTATATACTTGTTGGAAAACAAGTTCACTGAACTGACTCGATATGAGAATTTCATATGAAACATTGTTTGTATGTTTATGGAAATAATCATTGTAATGATTGTATAAATGATCTTTGGACTTGAGATTATCAAAGTTATCTTGTACAGAGATTGTTATATTTTGATACTACTTACGACCTATTCTAACTATGAATAATTCACTCGGTATTCATTGGATGTAGCATAAATTATATGGAATTAGTTGAATAATCAATATAGAATTCGTCATCCTAAAATAATTAGGGAGAATGTTCCATTGTTCTCGATTATTATTTATTTAAGAAATCCTTAATTAGGGTGAAATGACACTTTGAAAATAGTTTTCAAAGTCATTAATAAAATCAGTTATTAATGGTGTAGAACTAATATGATTGGACTTAGATAAAGAAGACATTAATTCCATATTCTATGTCCAATCAAAATATTATATGACGAAAAGATTGAATTATACGAAAAAATAATACACAGACAGGTTAAGTCAAAATTATTTTGACATTCCTAATATTTGGGTAATCATGATGTGTTGTTAGACGTCAATCTTGATCTTAGATTATAAATTTTTTAATTAGAGAATTAAAGATAAATTAAAAAGATTTTTATTTTATCTAATTCTAATTATGAATTCTAATTATAATTTATAATCATTACAACATATTAAGAACCTAATGAATCACACATATATATATATATATTAATTTAGGAAAGTAAAATTAATTAAGTTGGATTTAATTGTGAAGTTTTAAAAACTTCAAGGTCAAGTATATGATATTTAATTTTATTAAAATTGAATAATGATTATAATTAAAGTGGGACTTTAATTATAATTATATTTAATTTTAATATTAAGAAAAATCTTATATTTTTCTTATAAAAAGGAAGAAACATAAGAGAGACTAACAATTCTCGTTTTTCTCTTATCAAGTGATGAGTTTCTTTAAAAGTTAATCTACGAATACTATTAAAGGCCGGATACATATGCGGTTAAAGTGGTTCTTCCATCGAGATACAAGAAGATGAAAATATGGATCAAGTTTCATAATAAGATATGAATTTAAATTTATGCTTTATTATATGTTATGATTTAATCTTATTATAATTTAAAGTGATCTTGATTTTCGGGAAATTGAAAAACAAATATTTTTATTTTTATTTCCACTGCGTGATTCAATCACCTCTCGATTTCCTAACACCTTTAATATGTCATAAGACATGTTTTAACATGGAGAAGTGAAAGTCAATCACATAATGCATATACTGACTTAGTAGAATAATAGCATAGGTGATGTCAAGTCATGTAAGCGTGAGATATTGTAAGGCATCAACCAAGCTGTAAAATTCTTTTTGATCCTTGTAGGTAATAGTTGAGGTGTGAAGATCAAGCTTGGGACTTAGTAGTATCGAAATCTTCTTGCAACATTCCATGTGTGCACACTTAAGTATATCAGTTGCATATTTTTGCTGAGATAAGTGCAATTCATGAGTTATATGGATGGCTTCAATCCCCAAAAAGAAATGAGCATCTCCCATATTAGTCATCACAAAAACTGAGCTTAGAGTGCAAATGTGTTGTTCAAGTGAGGAACTGATGTTACTGCTAGCAAGGATATTGTCCATATATAATAATAGAAAAATAAAACTTCTGTGAATGTCTTGCAAAGAAAGAGGGATCATATGGAGAGCAAATGAAGCCAATATGCAACAAATAATTACTGAAGCGGTGTTTATTTGCGATCGTAAAGGGTTTTTTAGAGTTTACAAACATAAGAAGAGTATTTGGAGGATTCAAAATTTGGTGGCTGCTCCATGTAAATTAGTTTTTTGAGATATTTGTAGAGAAAAGCTTTCTTTACATCTAACTGCTTGACTGGCCATTGAAGAGTAATAGTAAGTGATAGAATGTGACATATAGATTGAGGATGAATAACTAAATTAAAAGTATCATCAAAATCAAAACCCTCCACCTGATAAAATCCTTTAGCCACGAGTCGCATTTTTAAGGCACTCAAGAGGTTCGTCGACTTTAGGTTTTGTACAATACACCCATTTACAGTCGACAATGTTCATAAATTTGTTGCGAGGCACCAATGTCCCTATAGAGTTATGATAAAGAGCATTCAATTCATTCTCCATAGCAACGCATCAGCCTTTGTTTTTTTGAGCAAATTTTAGAAATTTAAGAGGTACAAGTATAGTAATAACTTCAGTGTGAAGTAAGTCGGTTCAAGTTTTTCTCCTTATACTTATTAGATGCATATTTAATGTGTCAGAAGGAGCTCTTTAAGTGGTAGATTGAGTTGCAGCCAGAGTTTTGAATATTACTGTACCAGATTGGGCTTTAAAATTGTACGGTACCAATACTCGTCAATATCGATATTGTTTTGAATAATTTTTTAAAATTATAAATCAGTCTCTGAATTTGAAAAAATTTATAAAATAGTTCATAAATATATTTGTAATAGGAAATAAAAATTAAACATTTAAATTTAAAAGTTTGAAATACAAAATTTTATTTTTTAAAATTTTTAAAATTTTTTTTGGTTCTCAGAATCAACCGGTATAGACCGATATGACGCGATCCAGCTACTATTGACTGGTATCCAAACCCGATAAGGTACATGTTATTTTCATTCCGTTTCCCCCCTATCAACCGATACAGTACAGAATTTAAAACCCTGGTTGCAACAGGATTAAAAGAGCTAACGTCAACAATTAAAGTTCCTGGCATCGATTGTTATATGGCTTGTGTAGGAGGTAAGTGAGCAGTGGTAGTGGAGTTGCTTTGTGGAGCAAGATTGCGAGGACTGAGATGTGCAATAGGTGACAATTACAAATGATGAAGCCTAGGTTAGAGATCAATTTGCATTACATCTGTCGTAATTTGGGACCCGAAGCTAGCTGTTGCAAAAGATAAATCTGTGGTAATGAGATTTTGTAGTGGAACCTCAAAAATAGGAATGTCAACGAGTGAATAATCATTGGTTTGATAACTGTCATTATTTTTGCTATAAAGAGATGAGATTGTCAGTAGTAGAAAGCAGGATTGTCTCATAAAAAAATAATGTGTGGAGATATGTAAACTCCGCCACTTGTAGGATTAAACATCGGTAGCCTTTGTGAACATTGTTTTACCTAATGAAGACATAAGGAATTGACTGAGACTCAAATTTATGGATTGTGTATGGCCTTAAACATGGACAACATTTGTTGCCAAAAATCCTTAAAGAAGAATAATTGGGTGTTTCCCCATAAAGTAGCTCATACGATGATTTCATAGCAAGATTTGGGGAGGGAAGTCAATTTATCAAATAAGCAACTGTTGAAAAAGCTTTAACCTATAAAATTTTTTGAGCTTCACTGTGAAAAATCATAGGGAGACCAAATTAACAGGATGTCAGTGTATGAGCTGAACGACTACATTTTATTATGGAGTCTTTGGATATGCCAATTGTCACAAAATACCATTGTTGGATAAGAAGTTTAGGAAGGTAATCTTGTAAATTCCCCTTCATCATCACACCAAAGAACCTTAATAAAAGTGAAGAATTGAGTTGTAATCATTTTGGTGAACCAAATGAAGCATTGAAGAAAATCATATTTCAACCTTAATGGGAAAACCATGTAAATCTGGTACTGTCATAAAAAAAGTTAGCGAAGTAGTGGAATTTTTTAGAAGAAAAAATGGGAGCTAGACCTCAAAGATCGACATATATTTTGGCTAGTAAAGTTGAGCTCCGAGTAGTAGACCCCAAAGGGAAGCCTTGTACTCTTTGCCATCTAACAACTTTTGCAAACAAAATTCTTATTTTTATTGGAGATGAAGATCTTATTTGATTAAAAAGAAAATTTTTTGATTTAGGTGATCCAATCTCGCATGCCATATATGAGTTGATTCCTTTTTTTGTTGAATGGAGAAAAGAGCAGTGTGATTAATGTAACCATCTTTGCGTAAATAGAGATTCCCCTTTCTAATTCCCTTCGCCAGGGTCCTCATCATTCGAATCTCTTTAACAACAAAACCATGTGAGTTGAATGTAATAAAGCAAGGATAATCACAAGTTAACTTGGCAATAGATAAGAGATTTTTGGATAAGGCAGGAACTAAAAGAACTTTCTTCAATTGAAGAGGACCAAATTCTCTAGAGATATTTGCATTACCATCACGTGCAATTTTTAAACACTAATCATTGCATAAATAAATTCCATTGACACCATTAAAAGGACTTAAGCAATTGAAAATACCTTAATCATTGGTTAGGTGAGAGGTGGCACCTGAGTCCATGACCCATTCTGAGTCATGCGAATCTTGAATGGAAAGGCCAGCAAGTGCTTAAGGGATGTTGATGTCCTGAAAGGCATGATTAAATAATTATGGACAATTTTTTTGTAGAATGGCCTTATTGATCACAAATTTGGCTAGCATATGTATGAGTTTGTTATGGAGGTGTGGGTTTTGCTTTTGTAATTGATTTTTGTGAGTTGTTTGGGTGAAACCATGACATAAAGAGTTGAATTGATTTTGAGGCTTTCTTTTAGAATTCTTGAATTGTTGAGAGTTGTCTTTTTTTAGTGCTTGTGCAAGGAGTGGTGTTTGAGTAGAAAACTTGCTTATCACAAATCTCAAGTCGAGTTCGGATTCTGTTATCAAGTGCAACCAAGGAGGAAACAAATTGTGAGAAAGTAGGTAACAAAGGCTTACCAAGGGTGGCAACTGTAAAAGTGTCATATCGAGCATCTAATCCATTGATGGCTCAAATGACTTTGTCTTCATCAAATATTGATTTTTGTATGGTTGAAAATTCATCGTAGATGCCCTTAAACTTTCGTAAGTAGAAGTGAATATTATCGCCACCCTTTTGTATGTGATGAAGTTGTCGTAAGAGATCAGCTTCACATTCTTTAGGTTTGCTAGCATAGGATTGTTCCAAGCAAACCTATACATCTCTTGTGGTCTCAAGTACTACAATCAATGTGTAAACTTACTCGAACAGTGTACCAATGATGAAGTTATTGAGCATTCGGCCCTCGCAAACCTATTTTATGAAATCTTTATTGACTTCTTCCTTGTAATTGGTTAAGACAATTTTTGAGGGTGTGCGACCTTCAAGAATGTGATTTTAAAGGTTAAGGATTTCTATGAGATAATAGACTTCATCCTTCCATAGTAGATAATTTGCGTAGGTCAATTTTTTTTTGGAGAAAAGGATCATCTTTTAAGATAAAAAGGGCTACGTTGAGTTGGGAATCCATTTGAGAGACTATTGATGAAAGGGTACATGGTTTTTGAAAAAGGAGATCCAATAGATCTGGCTAAGCTCTGATACCATGAAGAAGTTTAAAGACCGTAATTCTTGGATTGAATTCAATCAAATGAATTTTACAGTAGAGTGTTGTCTATATATATATACACATAACATATGAAGGAATATAAAGGAAATAATAAATCAAATTCCTAATGAGAGATAATTGGGATATTTGAAAATCTTGAAGATTCATTAAGGTATGTAAGATGCTTTATGATTCTTTGGATACGGTTCAGATTGTGATATGCCTTTAACTGACTTTGATTATTTCCATCTACACCTCTAACATTTTTTAAAAATTTTGAACTTATTTTAATATTTATAAAATAATATAATTTGTCTCTTAAATCTTAATTTTAGTTAAAATATTATTAATTTTATATATTTTACTTGTGTGTAACAATTAATATTAACATAGCATTTCTTTCAAAAATAAAATAATAGCTTAAAATATTTTTTAAAAAAATAGTCTAAAAAAAGAAATATAAGAGTTTGTTTGGTAAGGTTTTTTTTTATTTTTAGAATTTTTAAAACACAAAAATTAAAAGGATAATATGTTTGATTGTATTTTGTATAATTTTTAATTTTATAAATAAAAAATTAAAGTAAAGACAGAAAAATAAGAAAATTATATTTCTCCACATTTTGAAAATAGATTTTATATGCTGATTTTTCTATATTGAATAATTAATATATTATATTAGCTAATATGTATTTTTAAGGTATATTATAATATTTTAAGTTTGAATTTATTTCATATTTAATTATTTAAAGGTAAATTTTCATTAATTTATATATTTAAAAGATAAAATAATATTTTAAAGAATATTAAGAAATAAATTAAAAATTTTCAAAACTAGAATTTTTGTCATAGAATAAATAAGATATTATATTCAATTTACCCCCTAACATTTTAGAAAAGATTTAACTTATTCTTTAACATTTTTAAAGATACCATTTTATCTCTTAATATTTGTAAAATATTACATATTGCTCTTTTAACATTAATTTTATTAAGGTTATGTTAGTTATTCTCTTAATAATTGACTAAAATCTTAGAATTAACGATAATTAAAAGAATCTTAACAAAATTAGTATTAAAAATAATTTATATTATTTTATAGACATTAAAGAATAATTATATTATTTTATAAATATTAAAAAATAAATTTATATCTTTAAAAATTTTTAAACGGTAAATTAAAATTTGGGGAGTAAAGTAGGCTTTTTGTTAATAAATAAAGCATATTACATATTTTTTGAAATAAAAATTGTATTACATGTTATATGTAAATGATAGCATATTACATGTTATCACTCATGTCTCCTTATCAGAATTTAAGGTTTTTTTTAATTTCTAGTTTTTAATTTTTAGTTTTAATTTTAATTTTTTAATATAAAAATCAAATAACAAAGATACAATATTAAAATAAAAACAATTTAAAAACACATAAAAGATAAAAATATATTAAAATAAAAAAATAAAAAAATAAAAAAGGCTTGATCAAGGAAAAAGAACCGATTTTAGAGTTGGAAGTGAGGAAAATCTTCCCTTTTGTTGATGGCTCCATTCATAGGCCGCACTCGTAACTCCCACAAACCTAAGCGGCTAACCCACTTTGTTGGGTCTGTTTTTTTGCAGCGTTGTTTCTATGCCATCCTCAAATATTAAGAGCAGTTCAGCTCCCTGTATCCAATACTTTACGTGAGAACAAATTCCGACAAAAACACTTATTACATAAACGTGCGTAGCAAGACAATGGTTCACGTCTTCCGTACCTATTTAATATTATAGGTTACAAAATTCGAAATGGATGCAGAAGATATCAGGAACCAAACTGCCTTGACGATATACTGAAATCTTTACACTTCTCCTGGTTCGTCTCTTCAGTCTCTGCTTCGGGTAGAGATGACAGACCATTTGTCCTACTGCCATGATTGATTGTTGGACAGTCAAATTTTAAGAATAGTAACTCTGATAATGAGTATAATAACTGTAGAATGTTTTAAATTGTCTTAACTCTAACTTTAAATTGTCTAATTTTAACCTAAAATCGGTTAATGAACTAGAAATTTATACGATTTATAAATAGTTTAAAATCTGCACACGTGAGAGTTTTACTACACTCTTTGCAGCCCAAACAGGCTTGATAGTGGGTACTGATCATATCTTAATAAATGTAAGTACCTATTTTTGACTTTAATATCATCTTAAATTGCTTAACTTCAACTCAAAATTAGTTTATGAATTAGAAATTTATACCAATTTATAAATGATCTAAGACTTAGTGTCTATTTAGATGGGCTTATATCAATAGAGATTTTTTTTGTAGAGCTTTTTTTAGAAGAGTTTTTTTAAGAAGACAATTCACTGTTTGCCTATCATTTGAAAAAGAATTTTTTTTAAAGAGTTTTATAGAGTAAATTGTTTGGTAACATAAAAATAAAAGGCACTTTTGATTTTAATTATATTTTATTTTATAATAAAAATTATTTATGTATATAAAAATTATTTAAAGTATATAAAACAATATGAAAAGTACAATATATTAATTATTATATAATTTTAAACCATACGAAATAAAAATAAAAATAAATCAATTCAAATCTTTTATATGGATTATAACATAAGTAATAAAATTAATATAAAAATTAATATTAAACATATAAAAATAGTCAAATAATATTATATAAATATAAATATAAAAATAATTTAGATAAAATCATAAATATAAATCTCAAAATAATTTAGTTAAAATAATTTGATATGTTAAACACATAATTTATTATGGAGATATGTGGATATGGGGGTATTATAGGAATTATGTTAAAAATAGAAGGACAAAACAGATTAAAAAATAGGCTCATTAATTGTCATTAATTACTTTGAAACATCTACCTGAAAAAACCATTTCATAGGCTTTTTTTAGAAGCTCAAAATTTAAGCTTTTTAAAAAGCTGTGTTGAACCAAGGAAGGTTCCAATCTTGGTTTTGATAATAACAAAACATGCTTAATCACTAATGGTTTGAGTTTATGATGTTAATCTTAAA
>JAOXYD010035585.1:0-13948 GCA_028565735.1 Pinacopodium congolense | reverse complement strand
GTTGGTGATTTTGAATTTTCTAAATGCTTATGTGATCTAGGTGCAAGTATTAACTTGATGCCATTGTCTATTTTCAGAAAATTAGGGCTAGGAGACATCAAGCCAACATCCATGCTTATTCAGCTCACGGATCAATCCATTAAGAGGCCATTTGGGGTAGTCGAATATGTTCTAGTAAAAGTGGAAAAATTTATAATTCCAATGGATTTTGTGGTATTTGACTTTGAAGAAGATATGAATTGTCCATTGATTTTGGGTAGGCCCTTTATGAATACTGGTGGGGCATTAATTAATGTGCACGAAGGGAAGTTAGTTTTGAGAATTGGTGAAGAGAAGGTTGAATTTAACATGATGAAATCTTTAAAGAAATTGGTGTATAGTAATGTTTATATTAAGATTGATGTTATGGAAGAGTGTATTATTGAAGTTGAAGATTAAGTTAAGGTATTGAGGGAAGTTCAAGGGGAGGAGAATGTGGATGAAGAAGAGTTATGTGAGAGGGTGGAAAACGTAAAGTTAGAGAGGAAGGATACACTTATACCACCCTCTATTATGAGACTACCTGCTCTAGAATTGAATCCCTTACCTTCCCATATCAGATGTACATTTTTGGTGAGGACCACATGCTACCCATCATTATTTCTAGCCAATCAGATTTGGAGCAAGAGGAGAAAATGGTAAAGACCATTAAGAAAAGAATTAAGTCTATGGGTTGGCAAATTTATGATATCAGGGGCATTACGTACAGCCTCCAATTATACCTTAGTTGTAAATATATGATTTCCATGCAAATTGGGTATTAAATCGAGAATTTAATATGTGAGTTGCTTCTATGAAACCAATGTCAAATGATTAGATGAATTATTGATTCAATGATGAAGTGATGTCAATTGTTATATGCATGAGTTATATAAAGTGGTAAATGACTGAAATTTTTGAATATGTCATGAATGCATCCTGCAGTTTATGTGATTGTATTATCTTGTTTTTTCCTATTAAACGAAATGCTTAACACATTGCTTTAGCTCTGTGTAGGTGCAGATAGGCGAGTATGAGAATGTGAGACTGTCGATTTGTAAAGGCCAAGAGTCACGTGTCTTTTGTATTTTTAGATTTTGGTCTATCTGTATAATTTAGGATTTTTATGGATTTTTTTGTACTCTCATTTTGTACTTATAGTTTGAGTGCATATGGCTCTGTATTGGATTAGGTCTTGGGTATTTTGTGGTTTGATAATTAATGTGATTGCATGTTTACCAAATTACCTATTTGATTCCACTGCAATTGCTTACAAAGTTGCATGTGAACATCCCTATATCCTCCCAAGGGGGTATAAGGGTGTTACACATTAGCCTAAATGTAGTCATGCATAGAATTTACCTTGAATACGGGTGTAGGAAGGTGCGAGATAGACAAAGGAGATTGAACCTGAATATGTAAGAAGTGGTGAAAAAATAGGTGGTTAAACTCTTGGATGTTAGAATTTTCTACCCTATATCTAATAGTGAATGTATGAGTCTAGTACAATGTGTACCTAAGAAGGGGGGCATGACCGTGGTTGAAAACAAGAAAGGGGAGTTGATTTTGATGAGAACAATCACAAGTTGGCGGGTTTGCATCGATTACAGAAAGCTTAACACCGCAACTAAGAAGGATCACTTTGTCCTACCCTTTGTAGACCAGATGATTGACAGAGTGGCTGGGCATGCCTTTTACTGCATTCTAGATTAGCGTTCAGGTTATAATTAGATCTTTATATATTCAGATGATAAGGAGAAAACCACATTCACCTGCCCCTACAGAACCTTTGCCTATAGAAGAATGCCCTTTGGTCTTTGCAATGCTCCTGCTACTTTTCAACGATGCATGATGGCCATATTCGTAGATATGAAAGAGGATATAATAATTTATGGATGATTTCTCCATCTCTGGAGACTTATTTGATAACTGTTTGAAAAATTTGGACAAAATACTTGAAAGATGTGAAGAATTTCTTCTCATCCTCAATTGGAAAAAGTGTCACTTTATGGTGCATGAAGCCGTCACTTTGGGACATAAGATTTCATGCAAAGGAATAGAGGTGGACAGAGCCAAAATCAAAGTTATTAAGAAGCTTTTTCCGCTAAGCAACATCAAAGGTATTAGAGTATTTTTGGGACATGCTGGGTTTTATCGTCGATTTATTAAATATTTCTCTCTTATTTCTTGACCCCTTACTAATTTGTTATTTAAAGATGCACCTTTTCACTTTAATACTAACAATTTAAATTCTTTTAATAGGTTGAAGGAAGCACTTATGTTTGCACTAATTTTAACTTCACTGGATTGGTCCTTACCTTTCTAGATCATTTGCGATGCTAGTGACCAAGCATTGAGCTTGTGATCTAGGACAATGAAAGGAGAATAGATTACACGCCATCTACTATGCCCGCAAGACATTGATAGGAGCCCAATTGAATTATACCATTTCCGAAAAGCAATTGCTAGCTGTGGTGTTTGAATGTGAAAAATTTCGCTCGTACTTCTTAGGTTCAAAGGTAATTGTTTTTATTGACCATGTAGCACTAAGATATCTATTTGCCAAGAAGGACACCAAGCAAAGGCTTATACAATAGGTATTACTCTTGTAAGAATTGGATTTAGAAATACGAGACAAGAAGGGAGCAGAGAATGTAGTGGCGAACCACTTGTCACGTTTAGAGGATGGGGAGATGTGATCAAGTGCAGATATCAATGAACACTTCCCTGATGAATCCTTAATGTTGGTAATTGATCTTTCTATTCCATGGTTTGCTGATATAGCGAACTACATCGTAGGTGATATCCTTCCTCCCAACTTAACTTATCAACAAAAAAAGTGATTTTTTAGTGTACTTGTTATCTATGGGATGAACCAATCTTATATAAGATATGTGCTGATGGACTAATTCGTAGGTGTGTTCTTGAGGATGAAATGACTAAAATTTTAACACAATGTCATAATTCATCTTATGCAGGTCATTACGGAGCCAACAAGACTGTAGTTCGCGTGCTGGAGTACAGATTCTTTTGGCCTAGACTATTTAAGAATGCACAAGAGTATGTTAAGAATTGTGATCGATGCCAACGAGTAGGAAATACTTCAAAGCAGGATGAGATGCTACTCTCCAACAATTTAGAAGTTGAGGTCTTTGATGTATGTGGAATCAATTTTATGGGACCATTCCCATCCTCGCTTGGCAATACTTATATCCTTATAGGTGTGGATTATGTCACCCGATGGGCAGAAGCAGTAGCCACCCCAAGCAATGAGGGTAAAGTTGTATAGAAGTTTATAAAATGATTATTTAATAGGTTTGGAGTACCAAGGGAGATGATTAGTGATGGGGGAACAAACTTTTGCAACAAACCTTTTGAAGGCATGCTCAAGAAATATGGAGTTTACCATCGAATAGCCACACCTTACCATCTACAGATGAGCGGGCAAGTTGAAGTAATGAATAGAGAGCTGAAGCGAATTCTTGAGAAGACAGTGAGTGATTCAAGGAAAGATTGGGCACTAAAGCTTGATGATGCGCTTTGGGCATACTACACTGTATGCAAGACACCAATAGGTATTACTCCCTTTCGTCTTGTCTGTGGGCAAGCTTGTCACTTACCAGTGGAACTAGAACATCGAGCGTATTGGGATACCAAGGCTTTGAACTTCGATGGAAAAGCAGTCGGTGAAAAAAGTTTACTACAATTGAATGAATTAGAGGAGTTAAGATTTGATGCCTACGAGAATGATAAACTATATAAATAGAAAGTGAAGAAGTGGCATGACGCCCATATCAAAAAGAAGGAATTCAAGACTGGCGATCAGGTATTATTATTTAACTCTTAACTTCGTTTATTTCTAGGAAAGATAAAATCTCGTTGGAGTGGTTCATTTAAAGTCATTCAAGCATTCAAGCATGGAGCAGTTGAATTGGAGAACAACAAGGGTGAAACATTTAAAGTGAATGGCCAAAGATTCGAACATTATTTCAGACGCATTCTCTTTAATGAAAGGGAAGTAATATATTTTCTTTCCCTTCATTAATCTTATAGCTTAATTTAACATGTTTTGCTAGTAATTAGCTTCTTATTTTATTTATTTATTTATTATTTTTATTATTGTTACAAAAAAGTATAAAAAATAAATTAGTTAAAAATAAAAATAATTTTTTTTGAAAAATTTAAATAAATAAAACAAAAAAATTTTAAAAAACGAAAAAAGAATAGTAGCAACAATGTTTAACGTTGTGCTCAATGAGCGACGAGCAACGTCAATTAACATTTAAATTTTTTTCCTGATGCTTATAATTTTTTTTCTTCTTTTTCTTTTCTTAAAACCTAGTTTTTTTAAGCCCCTTTCTCCAAGTGTAGCCCCCATTCTTCCCTCTTCTTTATTGTTCAACTTTTTAACCTTTTTCCACTCCAATAGTCCATTTTGCTCTAACTTTCTAGAAACCTTTCATTAATTTTCCATCAAGCTTTACGTTTTCAATCCTTTTCATCCAAAAATCATACTTTCTTCTTGGTTAATCATTGTTTTCATCATATTCTCATCTAACCTCTTCTTTTGGGTCTCTTTTATATGTTTTGCACAATACCCATCACCATGGCACCCAAGAGAAGACAAGTTGGAAGCAATAACCAATCCAAAGGCAAAGAGTTGGCCCTCCACCAAGGACCACAAGATATGGCTCATAAATTTTGTGCTCCTTTTCCAATGTTTAGTAATGAAGAAGGTATAAAATTCCTACAACTCAAAGGTAAGTCTATTGTTGCTCCTAAATAGTTAAAATTTCAAATTCTTGAAGAGGTTGGATTGAAAGACAAGATTGAACACTTAGGTAAAAAGATAGGTTGGGAGCAATTCATACATTTTGACTATATGGTGTTTGAAGAACTAACATTGGAATTTTATACGACTATTTAATATGATCCTAAGACATTAGACGAATTCCGGTTTAGGATGTGAGGACAACCATATAATCTAAATCATAATATTTTGAACACCATCTTTGGGTTTCTAAAATCCAAGACTTATGCTACCCACCTTGACTTTAAGTATGTTGCATATTGGAAGAAACTTACGGGTTTAAATAAGTTTAATGCTTATAATACATCCAGCTCTCTTATATTTAGTCATCCCCATTTAGTTTTGCATAAATTTATGTGCCATGTGATTTTCAACAAGTCTCAAAGCATCAAGTGTTCAATTAAAAAATTGTTTCTTTTGTGGTGTATGGACATTAATCACAAGGTTTGCACATCATACCATATTTTTCATACTTTGGATAAGGCGATAACCAAGAATCAAAAATATCTGGGAATGGTTCATATTATCATTGTTGTTGCTCAATTTTATAATGTTAATCTCGATGGTCTAACCCCCGTGCTTGTTGAGTATTTCACTCTTATGCATTTTAAAAGTGCTGAAATTGTGGAGATGAATTCCTTGGAACTCCTAGACCCTAACACATGAGCTACTGTGCAATAAAGGAAGTCCACAAGATCATCCTCCACCTACCATCTTCAAGGCAATGATAGCTCTTCTGATGACTTTGGCGAAAAGGGTGAAGGGTGGGAAGCTATTTTATCCACTATAAAAGACAACCATAAGATTCTAGAGTGATGTCTCAACTTCATGGAGGATAGGATAAAGCGAATAGAGCAACAACAACATTTCCAAACTAAGAAGTTTCTCAAATTTTTTGCACTGCAAGGGGTCCAAGTGCCTTCTCTAACGCCATCTCCATCGGAATCCCCATAAGTTTTTTCCCTCTCTTTATATGTTTTTTCTTTTCTTTTGTTTCTTTTATTTATATTTTTTTCCATGTTGGTTGATTTGTTGTTTGATTTTAGTCTTTGTGTTCTTTGTCTTTATTACTCTCTTCACACATTGAGGACAATGTGTCCCTCAAGTGTGGAGAGGTAGTCATTGCATTTTTGTCTACTTTTTGCATATCATATAGGATGCATGTTAGATTGTTAGTATTAGGTATGCCAATTTCCTTGTACTTGAGTCATTATTAAGTGTGTTATACCATGAAATTCTATTATAGTAGTTGGAACGAGATTGAGTGTATGCTTAAAGTTGAATTAGGTGGATTGAGTGGAAGGTGATCCATGTTGATTGATTGAAGTAGTTGGTTGCATAAACTTGGTCAAAAATTGATATTGGAGTGATTAGGGAATGCGTGAAATTATCATGGATTTTCATATATAAACCTATGTGAGGCATTGAGCTTATATGACTGTGTTTCAGTCATTTTATCTTTCTTGTTGTATGTGATGGTCCCTATGATGATTACCTTCAGAACTTTTTCTAAACCAGTTTGAAACTACTAGATGTATATTATATGGAAAGGATTAAGGCCCTTTTTTTTTTAACCCTAGACTTAAATGACCCACCTAATTTATTATCCCTTGCAATCTTACATGTCTAAACATATAGGGTTACTAATATGTAATCTTGAGTCCTATATACAGTTTGTGGAGATTTAACAAGAAAAAACATAAATTCATTCACATAGAGTCTTACATCCATAAAGGCATCGAACAACTCATACGTAGTATTAAGTTACATAAACTGTTTGTAGAACTTTAATAAGAAAAGGCACAAACTTGCTTATATGTAGTCTTGAGCCCAAAAAGATATCAACTAACTCATACATAGTATAGAGCCTTAAACCATGTGAACTCTCTTCCAAAACATACATATTAGCTTATTTATAGTCTCTGACCCATAAAAAATGTAAACCTGTTCATATGTAGTATCATTCCCATAAAGATAAAAACTCACTTACAGGTACTCTCAAGCCAAAAAAGATTTCAATGGAACTTCATAAAGAAAAGATGTCTACTTGCTTATATGCAACTTTGTACCTCTAACATATAATGAATAGAATTGTGGTCTCACTTTTGACAAGACATAAATGTTAGTAGTCGTTCTTAATGGGACATTCATTAGTTACTTATAATTAAAATTAAAGGAAAATTTAAATTAAATTAATTTGAATTAAATATAATGAAGAAGGACTAATTATGGATCTAATTAGGTAGGTTGAAATCCAATGAAGAAAATAAATTCTTATCAATATGGATTGGGTGTTTATTAGATTTGTGATGGGGAGGTCTGATAAGTTTGTTTATAAATAACGCTAGATCTCCTTCACCTATTTGGGATAAGTTCTTGGATATCTGACTTTTTAAAAACTGTTAAGAGTTTTGAGCATCAAGAAAGGTGCATGAATTTTAGTGAATTTGGCTTAGAATAACTTTCATAAAGGTTGTTCAAAGTATTTTCTACTTGTTTAAAGGTTAATAAGCTTACTTGAGAGACTCAGGAGCTTGTTCATACAATTCAATAGTTTGTTTAAGGAAATGGATAATAAAATAGGTAAATTTCTGCGTTATCTCCATTTATTTTAGTTCTTAAAAATTCATGGATGGTTTTGAAAACATTAAGGATCATGTTAACTTCCAACACGTGGTAGCAGAGAGGTTACATAATTATTTGAATTTGAAAATTTTTTTCTGAATTTATTTATATATAAATCAAATAAATTAAGCTTTTTTGTTTATTTGTTTCTTAGACTGAATTGTGTGCCAAATTTGGAGGAAATTTCAAGAAAATAGGTTTTGTGACAAATTTTCAGAGAAAACTATAAAAATCTGGTGAAAATGTCATTGGAAAATGCAAGAGAAACATGTTAGGAGTGGAGAGCTGTCTGGTATGCATCAAGGTTATTGAAGTGTGATCAAGAACACGTGACATGTGTTCGACATATGCTTTAGCACTGTGTGTGTCTATGTGATAGTTCTTAAAGTATACATATTTTAGGCATGATTTGGTCCTTGTTTGATTGCATTTAAAATGAAAATATGTGTTATTTTGTTACATATTAAATTAAATGCTTTGAATGAGATATTTCTTAGTTTTTTTTTTATGTTTGGTCATGTTTTATAGAACTTTGAAAAGCGATGAGATTCATCATTTAAGCTTAAAGATATATGGAAGTAAATTGGAGAGCAAGGATATCATATTGGAAAGCTTCATATCAAATTTCATGGCCAAAGGAGTGAGAAAGCTAAAAGGAACACAGAAGTTGTAAGGATTACAACCGGCATCATAGCTATGATTATCTTATTTTAGCCATGATTTTTGTTTTAAAAAATTATGGCAAGAATCACGGTCCTGATTTTAGCCTTGATAATGACAGACCCACCTTACACAAATAACTTGTTTTATTTTATTTGAGGGATCCTCTTACCTTTAAATACCATCTAATAGCTGCTAAGAGAGAATGAAAAGTCCAAAGCCATCTCTGAAGGGTTTCACATAATCTTGAAGGAAAAGAAGAATCAAAACACATTAATATGAAGATCAAGGATAGGATTTCACATATTAATCATCAAGAGGTTAAGGATTCAAGACAATTCACCATGAGCTTTCTTATTTCCTTTGTATGTTCGATTGTTTTAGTGATTGATACATGTTGTTCATTGGTTACGTGATTATGACAATTGGAATGTTGTTAACGATATTACTTTGAAAACTAACGTGATAAGGCAAGTGTACCTATTGAACAAGTAATAAAGAGGAGTATTTTAAACCCTAAATGTCTATCCTACGGGGAAAACGATTAATTACTAGGTTAATTAGATCATAATTATATCAGAAAATCCAAATAATTTTATTAAAGGCTTGAAAAATATTAAGCTACTCTAACCTAGATTAAACACTTTTAAATTATTTTTAATTACTTTTAAAAATTTATGAAAATTACCAAATTTGAAAATTAGCTAAGGATTTGGTGATTGATGATTTGACTGCCCTTTAAACAAATTTAAGGGCTGATTAGAGTTCCTTTACAAATTCAAAACAAAGTTATGATTAAGACTTCGCTTTGTCTCCATTAAACTTAGTTAAAAGTTTGGTTATGCTTTAAATCTAGTTAAAGGGCTTCAAATTCAAGAAGGTGATTTCTGAATTTTAAGCTTAAAACTCTAACTCTCATAAAAAATCAAAGTTTTGTCATTCATTGATTAATTTGTGTTGCTTATTGATTTTTCTAATAAACTAAATTGATTTCTCAAGCTTAGATTATCTTTAACATTAATCTTAAGTGGCTAGCTTAAAATTAGTATTTTTAAACCATCAATAAACAAAACTTAGACCCTATAACATGTTTTTAAGCTCTCTTAAATCATAAATATACCAATCCTTAGCAATAAAAAATGATTTAGCCACACATCTTGATTCAAAACATACAAAGCATATAACTTACACATCATGTCTTGATAAATCGAAAAATATGAGCTATAAAATAAAGTTTAGGAGTTATAAAACAACCATGTGAAGCTTCTGAGAGGTTCATAGACTCCTTAACTTAATCTTGACTTTATCATAGCTCTGGATAAACACAAATTAGTAGAAAAATCAAAGAATAATTGATGATGTGAGTATAAATATGAGAACTTTGATAAATCCAAAAAATGAAGAAAATGAAGTAATAATCTGAGTTAAGAAACCCCCTTAGATAATTTGTAGACTTAGATATGAGTCTTAATAACAAGCTCTAATGTCTAGAAACTTAGAAAACAACATAGAATAAAGAAACAAAATGTTTGAAGCCTATATGCTACTTAGAACAAATGAAGCGAGAAGAGAGAGCTTCTCTCTCAACTTTTAGATTTGATTTCTTCCAATTAATTGTGTGTTTCTATGTTTTTCTGTTTTATAGCTCCAATAGCCTCCCACTTGCATCATAGACTAGGAAAATTGATGAGGAATATGCCACAACCACAATATTTGGGATTTGGAGAGGATATTCCATTTGACTATCAATAAGGTGGGTTGACGCGTGGCAATACGACGTCCTGAGCCCATCATATTAGTCTTCTGTAGCCTCATGAATATGGGGATCTCTTTAGAACCACTTATTGGTCCTATATAACCCCATTTTGTTATCTTTTTGTTTCTTTCTTACTCTAATCTTCATCATTCATCAAATAAGATCCGATTCCTATGAATTAAACATTTTAAATAAAGAAATTAAACATATAATCATGAATTTAGGGGTCAAAACATCACAATTATCCATGAAAAAAACATGCAAATTGATCCCTAACAATTCCCCCACAGTTAAGCATTTTCATGTCCTTAAACAAATTAATTCATCATCAATTTCATAATAGGATATAAAAATAGGAAAATTAATTCAAAATTAATAACACAATTATTGAAAATGCTTTCTTCATTCATAAAAAATAATGACCATGGAAATGTTATAAAATTAATTAATCACGTTAAATCGTAAATGCATTTAAATCATTTCATTCTTTTTCAATCTTTAACCTAACTCACAAAAATCAATTCCACATATAAAAAGCAAATATATTGAGTTTAATGCATCATCTTTTCATAACTTTCACATACTTTAAGTAATTTAAATAATAGTTTAATTAATCACATAATTAATTAAATACGTAAATTTTTTAGTTGAGAAGTCACTTTAATCTTTTTACGCGAAGGTAAATATTTTGTCATAAACAACCCTCAATTATTTAACTAAGTCACATTAAATCAACCAACTATTAGCCTCACTCATAACTTCAACCTTGTACACACACACACACACACACACACATTGGTCTCTTATTTTTCCTTTCCTTTTCTTTTTTTAATTATACATACATCTATATATATATTTCTCTCTTTTTCTTTCATTTATTCATTATATATATATATAATATAAGATTAGAAATGAGAGGAGTGGATTATACTTACTTATTTAACTAATTAAGTAATTAATGTTAATTTAAAATTTTTTGAGGGTTGATTCTGGTTCTTGTTCATTTTTCTTTGAATGATAAAAGTACCTTAAAAGAAGTTACAAAATTTCTCAGGAAGTTGCATTTTATATGATCATTATAATCATTAGTCAAATTATGAAATGAGTTCAAGGCATTTAGTCATTAATAGTCAAAATCAATCATATAACATTTCAACGTGTCAAAATTATTGAATTCAAACAAAAGAATAGACAATAAGAATTATTAAATTTGATTTTTTTTCATAATTTATAGACTATGATGAAATTGATGATAATTTAAAATACTTGTAGGCTCACAATACGAAAGTGTATAAGAAATCATATTGTATAAGAAATCGATTCATAAAGTGAACTGTATAATAATCCCTAATGTGTAAAAAGATAAAGTCCCTCCCTCACACTTAAAGTAAACATTGTCCTCAATGCTTATAAAGGAAAGCAAATGCATAAAGTAAAAAAGGAAGGAAAGGAATACACATATTTGACAAAGGCATTATGGTTCGTTAAATCGATTTTATGAGCAGGAACTGAAAACATTAAAAAAAATCAAACAAAAAAAAAAGCTCCAATCATATAATATGGAATCGAAGTTCATCAAGGAGCTAAAAACATCAAAATGTGTAAATCAAATCCAAAACAACATAGAATACAAAATTAAAACAAAAAAACATGAACAAAAGCAAAAATCCAAAGACAAACCTTGAAATAATCCAAATCCTAACTACGAGGACTTTGACCATCTGAACCTGAATCTTGATCCCTCTGAGCATAGGATCATTGATACTCCTTAAGTCGTGCTAAACATGAGTCCATGTTGGCCATATGAAGATCCATGCTGCCTAAATGAGCTCAATAGCACCACAAAACTTAGACATCTCTAAAGAAAGTCGAGAATCTATGTTGGTTAAGAAATTCATGAAAACAATCAGAGGATTAATAGTAGGAGGTGGAAGTGGTACAATAGGTGAAGAATGTCGAGGTGGATGCACACTCGGTGTAGTCTCAGATAAAGCCTCACCTCTCTCTTCCTCTAGTACATCAGGATCATCAGGAGCCTTAGGTTGCTCGTCTTCTGATAAGCGATGCCATAATCCTTTTACTTGTGCAACCTTCCATAACTTCAAGGTACCGATATTGGTCCGAGTATAACGAACCTTATCCACTACCACCTCAGAATCACCATGAACTCCTGCTATTTGAAAGATCCTACTCAATAAGCTTGGAAAATAATAATTCTTGCTCAGTTTATGCATCTTCACCACTAGCCTCATAGAAGTGAGGATAAAACCCGCCAACAGTATCCTTGGAATAGTTCCTAACATATGAAGCATCTTGTAAAAAAGGTAGGCATCACTGAGCCTAAATTCATTTAGGCTACTTGCCCTAAGGACTACATACTCAAAATAGAAATAATAATGCACTCCCTAACTCTTAACAGTGTTACAGAATAAGTACGATCATTCTCCTTAACTAATCATTAAAACTAATCACTAAAGGCAATTAAAGAATCTAAAGAAAACGAACAAGAATAGAAAAACAAATATGAAAGCTTGGTGAAAGATCAATATGGGATTCTATACGTATAATTAATCTTCAAAATAAATAATTTTATGATTGGTCTAAAATGCTAGCTTATAGGTTCAAACAAGCTCTCAAACCCCTAGTTCCTTCAAATTTAGATAGGTTCTATACAATGAAAAACCTACCTTTAACCACGAGGCAACCTAGAATAAGCTCTATGGATTTAACAACGCAATAGCTTTAACACACTAGGGAATGACTAACTTAAGCCACAATCTCGCAAGTTCAGATTGCGTAACTTAGAGAACTGGAATCCTAGACTAATTGGTTAAGTATCCTAACAAATCCGATTAGCCTATTGCCACTTGTACAATTCGCTAAGGACAATTACGTATCACATGACTTAATCTTAGCAATTAAACTAAGAGTCATACCTAAGGTAGCTAATCCTAGGTATTAATCCCTAATTCATGACATTTGTATGGAATCCCAATTCAATCCTAATTTAAATATCAAAACCCATTCAATTCCTAGTCAATTCTCTTAATTATTCATCCAAAATTCTATCGTTAACTTCCAACCCAAGATTGAACTAGCTAAACATTACTTAAATAACTAAAAAACAATTAAAAAACTAATAAAATAATAAAATAAATAAAATAAAGGCTTGAAAAATAAATAAAACATAAGAAAATAACAAACCCAAAGCTAGAAAATTAAGAACATAAGTCAAATTAACAAGAACAAAGCATTCCATTAACAAAAAACAATAACTAAGGTTTAACACAAATGATTTAAAGAAAATACACCAAAATAACTAATATTTAAAGATTAAAACAAGACATGAAAAGAACAATAACACAATAAATGAAAAATGCAAGAAAAAAGATGGAAATAAACTAAGAACTAAAGAAAGAAAATATAAAAAATAAAAAGAAGAGGAAGAACACGACACTTAAAGAAAATGAAGCTCTCTCCCTCCTTTTTTAGATGGATTACTGAATCATGCTTTTATAGGTGAGCCTTTAGGGTTTTACTCTTGCTTGTTTTTGGATGATATGTTGTTTTGGTGTAGTTTTTTATGAAGCTTTCTCGGTTGAACTCTCTTTTAGCATTTGTTGAATTTGTTTTCACTATTGTTAACCATTGTTTTGTCCTTTTGGCTTGGCTTGATGGAACTCTCTCCAGATTTGTGAAAGTTGGCCTTTGACTTTTAGACTTGGTCTTTGTCTCCTGGATGTTTAACTCTTGCTTGACTCTCTTTATGCATTTGGTGGTTAGCCCTTGGCTTACGCGGGAAAGATCATCCTCCAGCGAGAACGTTTGAAGCTTCCAAGCCTTAAAGGCTTTGTTGAACATTGGAATGCATTTTTGAACTAAGGGTTGGTTCCGCCTTTATTTTGATGATGACAAAGTGGTTCTATTAATATATTTGTGGAGTTTGTTATGTTTGTTTAGTATTTGGAGTGTATGTGATGAATGAATAATTAAGTTGGTAACTTAGTAAAATTTGTATGACTTATGTAAGTCATAGAATAATGTTTTAAATAAAGGTTATGTAAATTGAAGTTGTATGA
>JAOXYD010035564.1:0-13948 GCA_028565735.1 Pinacopodium congolense | reverse complement strand
TTTCAAATGCAATGCATGATCAAACTTAAGCCCTTAGGTCAATTGAACAGTAAGTAAAACTTACAAACATATTTGAAGCAACCTATCTAAGGTCTTGAAACTTCCAATTCAGTCGAATTGCCATTATCTTCAAATTTGACCTTCAAACTCAAAGCTTTCCATAATGGATGCTTTTTGAAACATACCTATCTTTACGATTAACTTCATAAACTCAAACCATTAGTTATTAAGCATGTTTTGTTATCATCAAAACCAAGATTGGATCCTCCCTTAGTTCAACATAATGAAATGATTTTTTTTATCTACCCATATACGAATTGTTAAAACCATTTCAATGATGACTTCATTAAGAGAACACCATAGAATATAGTAAAACGAATTGAGACATAAGCCCATAGTACCTATATTTTTATTGTAACTAACCTTATTGCATCAAAAATTGATAAAATAAATGCATTATAAATAGTTTACTAAAATAAAGAACAAATTATTAAATTGTTAAAAATAAATTCTTGCAAATGTCTTATGATTTTATAAAACTTTAAAATGATTTTGAAAAATAAGAAATTCTTTTCTTATTTATTGCAAATCTTAAAGTTATTATTTGAAGATATTTTCAAGTTAAATATTTAAACTTGTTATTTAAAGAAGTGTGAAGATATTAAAGTTTTGGTGTTTATATTTAAATATATTTCAGAGATTTAAAAGCTTATTAAAGCAAGATTAAAGAGAAAGATGTAGTTAAAACAATAAAGAATAGTTAAAAAATGCAAAAACAAGTAAGAAAGATGTAGTTAAAACAACAAAGAAGAGTTAAAAGATGCAAAAACAAGTAAGAATAAGAATAACTTAATAATTCAAACAACTAGAAATCGTAAGTTCAATGACATTTTATCTTTTGTTAATAAACAAAATGGACTAGTCAATCAAGGTGTAAGAGATTTGGTTATTAATCAAAATTTGATAATAATAAAATGTAGAAAATTAAGCAATGAATTTATGAAGGACAAATCTAAATAACACGCCCTTTTGAGCTAAATTATGAAAAGAGATATATAAGAGAAGCAAGATAAGATCGTTAGCAAAAGATAAGAATTTTAATCCTTTTTTTTTTCTTGACTGCTTTGACAAAAACAATATAGAAACAAAAAAAAATTCGAGTATTTTATGTTAAAATCTTGTGAGTTCTAGAGTTTTAGTAAAGTTCTTACTAAATTTTTAAATAGTTCAACAATTATCTTTCCATTCATTGATTAAAAAAGGGGGAACATGTTAGCGAATTCAATACCAAAATGAATTAAATAGTGGGTGAATATTTTTGAAAGAACCAACTTACTATTTGTTGGTCTTATGTGGCATATAAAAGGGGTGGCGGTGAATTTGGGACTTATAAAAATTTTCTAAGTTATTTAACCCAAGTTCACCAAATTTTCTAAATAATTAAGCAATAGTATATAAAATTTTAACAACAATATAAAAAACTTTTGACTTTAATACTTTAATGTAAAAGATTAAGGGAGACAAGAAAGCAAACCAATTTATAGTAGTTCAAAGATATCCACTTTCTCCTACGTCTACATCCTAACAACTTGGTTGAGAAATTTTACTATAACAAACATAAGTACCAATTTAGTAATACAAATCATTTTTCAAGGATATAAGATAACCTTCAGAATTTCGTAACCACTCCGTCTAACCTCTCAAATATACACTTATAAAGAGTTTTACTCAAGCTCATGATGGCATTTAAAAGGCTCACTAACTCTTGGGATGATTGCACACTCAAGCCTTACAAAACACCTAACAAAACCACTAAAAACTTAACAAATTTCTTGTATGATTAATTTCTTTACACTTAATGCTCACAACACTTGTAAATAAAGCTAGTCAAAGAATGAAAGAACTTCTTGAGCTATTCTTCTTATGCCATACCAGCTTATAGCACCAGACCTGAGGATTTTGGGGTTTAAGGACTTTGTAAGCCAAGGAATTTGTGTAAAGTTTGTTTTGGTTTGCCAGCCATTCCAATCTGTCATTTTGAGAGCATGCAGGATGATATGAAATGGGGGTAAGGTTTTAGATTGTTTTATTTGATGTTTCTCTCCAGGTCTAAGAGTTACATCGAATCACATTTGCAACTTTTGCATTCTAATTTAGATCTGAGCTATTGATTAATCTTGGTGTGGTAAGATGTAAGAGAAAGCTACAGGGGTGCGAAGGGTCCTGCTAAAGAGAAGTAGTAATCCCATTTCCTGAATTTGAAATGGTTTCTAAAGAGGTCCCTAACTTATTTTTGGGATGGATATGGCACTAAAAGGGGGGTTAATTAGTGTATAAAAATTATTTCAAACAATTGTAGAAGTTTAAATAAATTTATCTAAACAAGCAATCAGATAATATAAATGCAAAACTAAAAATAGAGAGAGGAGAGTATACACCATGATTTATCCTAGTTCGGAGCTATCCACTTGCTCCTAATCTAATCCCTAACACCACTATTAAGCATTTGTTCTTATAATAGCTTGAAAGTAATCAATGTCACAAATACAATCCTTTTTCACAGGCTAAAGAAAACCTTTCACTCGTTTCTTTTTCCTAGACTCAAGAATAACTTTACTATCACTTGATACAATTGAAAAGTACTTCACTTAATAAACATAAGAGGCTTATGAATGAATGCACCAAAATAATTGATCTCCTTTCTCCAAAAGTGCACACACACATAACAAAGTACTTAAAACATTTTAAATAATCAATATTTGAAAATAAAAGCTTTGTAAGACTTTAAAACAATATAATCACACTACCACTTTCTGTATCTCAACTGTGTATTAACACAACACAATAACTTCTTATTTATACTATCCATTTGGGATAAATCTATTGGACAAACGGTAATATTACCATTTTTCCATCAGGTAAAAATCATATATGTTTTCACCCGTTGTATAACGTTACAATCCTTTTTTGAGTCTGGAAACTTCTGAATATTCGGTTGATCAATCTCTTGGTTCGGTCGACTGATAGGCTTTTCTCACTATGTTCAGTCGACCGATCCATTCCTTCAATCGACCGATAGGCACTTGTTGAGTATTTGGTCAACCGAACAGATCATTTGGTCGACCAACCTATCTTTAGTCGACTGATCTCAGAACTAATCAGCTAAATAATTATTAAAACATTTATACTTAAACAACTAAACACCCAACCAACCAAACAAGTCTTTAACTTATGTTTAACACCTTGTGCATATTTTTATAACCAACTTAAACAAGTATTAAGAGGATAATTTCCATGCAATCAAATTAAAAACACATAATACCTCTTGATTATACACTTATATGCATATTCTAAAACATGTATGCATGAACAGTTAAATAAAGCCTCTTCAGAATACCAAAATGAAAACAAATACATTTTACACTAAGTAAGCCAAAATAAACTTATTCTAAGCTTCCTCTTAAAGCTTGAGTCTTCATATAATTCTTCAATTTCTTCCTTAAGACTCTTTAATCGGTCAATCCAACCTATCTTTCATACATACTTAAAACATATACATTAGTAATAGAAATTATTTTTTCATTACCAAAATAAGGTGGAACTACTCTTGGCTTAACAATCTCCCCCTTTTTGGTGATGAAAAAAATAGTAATATGATAAACAGAATAAACAGTAAGCAGTACTATAGCATAGTAATTAATTAGTCATGGAATAACAATTGTCAAACATTTAGAATCATATGAAAACAAGTAAATAGCTCCCCTTCAATTGTTAGCTCTCCCTTAATTAAACACCATATTTTAATTTGCTAATTTGCTTTTATCATATCCTTCTCCCCCTTTTTGATGATGACAAAACTAGGTAATATGATAAATATAATAAACAGTAACCAGTACCATAGTATAGTAATTAATTAGTCATGGAATAACAATTTTCAAACATTTAGAATCATATGAAAACAAGTAAGTAGCTCCCCCTCAATTTTTAGCTCCCCATTAATTAAACACCATATATTTTAATTTGCTAATTTTCTTTTATCATATCCTTCTCCCCATTTTTAGAATCACTAAAAGGGTATAGACACAAAACCAAGTATAAAAGAAAGTTGTGCATAAACTAAGACATAATATGGAAAAATCAATATCATAAATGATAAAATTTCATAAAACCAAATGTATCATAAGTACTAAAGCATAACAAATAAAACACTACGTGTCTAAAGGTGGCAGAGGTAGCAATCTCTATAGAATCTCCCGTAGTAAGGAGTTGTGCTCTCGAAGTAGAGCACTGTGCTCGTTGGGTCAATCCGTCACATGGTCCACCTTATGATGAAGTAGAGTAAGTAAATCCTCAACATCATATGAAGTAGTAGTAGGTGCAGGAGAGACTAGTGCAGTAGTAGCATCATCATCAAGGAATGTAGAGGGAGGCTGAGTCATCGAAGCCGGATCAAGTACATCAACATCAGCAGGAGGAACTGACCGCTATCTCTAATGAGGTCGAGTCATGTGACCACCAACAATCAGAAAACCCATGCGCTTTAGGGAGTATTGATCAAAGAAAGATTGTTGCTCAAAGTCATCTTCTAGAGGAGGAATGTGAAGATATTGGAAGATGTGGCCAAGAATCAAGATGTAAGGCATGCGTTAACTTCTCTTCTTGCCACAAACAAAATGGATCATATTGTGCAAGATGAAATCTCCTAAGTGGATCTTTTCACCAAGGATCAGAGTAGAAAAAAACTAGAGGTCATCATATCCTAGGTCATTGTAATGACCACTAGTAGATAAAAAGTTGTATTTGATAAAGAGGTGATGGAATTTTGGTATTGCATTCAAGTTCCCAACATCCTTTGGTTTTTCAATGATTCCCTCCTCACTTTCTAATTCTAAAATAGTTTGGACTCTCTTTACTATAGTGTGGGAGGAGTCAAATTTAAACATACAATCATAATGTGAGAATACAAGAGGAATGGGTATACTTAAGATGTTGTTAATGATGTATCTAGATAGTCGGATAGGTGTGTCTTCTACTTTTGACTAGATGATATACTCACCATCCTCCTTCACTTCCCTAAAGTTGAAATAAAACAATTTCACAATTGTGGGACAAGGTTTAGCAGTAAGGGTGAGGATAGGCTCCTACCCTTGATCAATGAAGTACTAAACTAAACCATTTTCCTTATAAGTTTCTAAGTGAGTATGCGAGATGAACCGGTTTTCTGAGAGTTTCCTAGATATATAGCTTTGAAATTTAGTAGAATTGGTGTCTAGGTAGTCACTAGACGAGGTTATCCTACCCCTAGAGGTACTACCACCTTGAGTTCTAACTATAGTAAAAAAAAATGATAGAATTGAAAGGTTTGATGAACAACGAGCACATAAGAAGGCTCTAGGGAGGGTAAAGCACAAGAGCAATTTGTACTAATGGACCTAATCACACAACCTGTATATGCAATAAAGAAAAGATGACTAAAAATGCAACACTAAATATCTATACTTCTATTAAAAACTAAGACAAAAATAATCACTTAGTTTTAAAACTTTTCAAAAAGGTGAAGACAATTTTAAAATTTTGCATACTATTTTGTAAATAAAACAAAAGTAATTACTTATTCTTAAACTTTGAAATTGACTTTATATCAATTAATTAAAACAAAAAGGTTTTGTTCTTTTTAAGAAGCATAATGTTTAAGTGCCTTAATAAAACATTTAATTTCATTTTAAGCACTCTAATTTTACTGAAAATAGGGTAAATAAACGAAAAATTTTATTAAACCCTAAATTTGAAACTCTAAAATTTGGGAATTTTAAAATTAAATTCAATCACATAAATTTGACTACATACAAACATCTAGAAACCATCTAATTGAAGTTTAAATAGGTCAATTGTATAAAGTACCCATAAATTAGACAGAAATTAGACTAACTCTAATCACATAAATTCAAAAATTGGGGAAAAACAAAATTGATCATGCATAAGTGAAATTAAACATTCTACAAGCCTAATTATGATTCTAATTGCAAGCAAACACAAGAAATTAGGGCTAATTTATCAATCCAAAGTTCAAAATTCAATCTTGAAACCCTAACTTCTAAATTGATCTAGTTATGAGTTCAATTGAAGCAAGAGACCATAGGGCTTTTGTTAAGGGAGTTACCAGGCGCAGAAATCTATCTTAAAGTCGTCGGACACTCACCGGAGATGGAGATTAGTAGAAACAATGTCAGAAAAAGGAGGGACGGTCTCAGAGGCTTGTTCAGGCTCCAAAGGGGTCCAAGAAGGTTGCTAGAGGCTAGAGGAGCTTAAAACTTGTGGTTTGGAGGCTCAAAGCTTAAAGAAGGCCATCAGAGAAGCTTTAGAAGAGGATGACAATGCCGGAACGACGAGAGAAAAGAAGAGAGGGAGAAGTCAGGGGAAAAAGGAGGAAAAGGAACTGTATATCAAAAAATTTTTAGGTTCGGTCGACTAAATATTGGTTAGCCAAAGATATCATTCGATGAATCGATAGTCGGTTGACCAAAGACTACATTCGTTGGACTGACCATCAGTCGATTGATCGAACTAAGGTTCGGTCGATCGAAGGGTCAGATACCTAAAAAAAATTAAAATAAAACGATGTTCATTCATAAAAAATTGAATGCATATTTCTTTATCCGATCAGTACCTTTTAAAGATTGACGTCATTTCTTTGTTCTTTTCTTTGGTTCAATAGTAACCGTCATTCCATTTCATTCCTTATGGTACCTTCAAAATAAAATTCAATAAACTTTTGGTACCCATATCATTTTGGGTCCTTGAGTGTTAGTGTGCCTTTTAAGGTAGAATGAAACTACATTTGTATTAAACTGTTCATAGCAAAAGTAGCTAACATATCCATACCTTTCACAGTAAGTGCAAAATAAAGGAGTGAAGGTTCTATATGCATTCCTTAGTCTATAATCATAATAGAATTTTTTAAATTTTTACTTAGATTGAGTGTTATTTGATCGATGTTGAAAAGATTTCTTAGGTCTTGAAGTATACTTGAATATATGATGCCTATGTTTATTTGTCGATGCATTTTGTGTAATCTTAGGACATTCATCTTCTAAACTCTTACCCCATAAAAAATTAGTTTTACTAAATGATGCTTCATTACTATATCCCAATCCATGCTCATCATTCCTTATCTTTTGCACACTTAACATAGTTTAAAATTTTTCTTTTCTTTTTGTAAACTTGGATACTATTTCTTTAAGTGATTCTACTTCTTTTTTTAAAGTTAAATTTTTATTCAAAAATTCATCATTATCTTTAGACATTGAATCTAGATATTTTCTAAGATTATCAATTTCTAATTTGTGCTCATATATTATTTTCATGGATTCTAAGTTTTTATCGTGAAGTACCTTCTTTTTCTTAGCCAAATCTCCTACAAAATCAAGTAATTCCTCATATGCGTATTCAACTTCAACTTCATCATATGAGTGAGGGGTACTTACATCATCTTGGGCCATGAAACATATGTTTTCTATCTCTTCTTCTTTGGATCCGCTGGACTCATCCCATCTCACCTTAAAAGTTTTCTTCTTGAAACTCTTCTTATCTTTCCTTTCTTTCTTTTTGTTGCCTTAAAAAAATGTTTTTCCTTTTGGGTGCACTTTCTTTTTGAGCATCATTCAGCACCATTTCATGTTTCAGAAGAGAGCCTATCAATTATTCGAGTGACAAGATATTGAGATCCTTTGCTTCTTATATTGCTGTCACTTTGGGCTCCCAAGAATTTGGTAGAGACTTAGGATTTTCCTAGAAAGCTCAACATTGGAATAGGTCTTACCTAGACCCTTTAAAGCACTAATAATATTATTGAAGCGAGCATATATTGAAGAAATATTTTCATCTTGGGCCATTTTAAATAATTCAAATTGATGTGTGAGCATGTTAATTTTAGTTTCTTTAACTTGATTTGTTCCTTCATGTGTGATTTCTAATGTGTGCCAGATATCATAAGCAGATTCACACATAGAAACTCTGCTAAACTCTTCTACACTTAATCCACAAAATAAAACATGCATAGCTCTACTGTTTAGTGATACTAACCTCTTTTTGTCAACATTCAACTCATTGTCATCCTAGAGCACTATTTCATTTCTGACCATCTTTGAAGGTAAAGTAGTCTTTTGAGATACACATAACAATAAATCTACACTTTCACTTCTCAAAAAATGCCTCATTCTAACCTTCCAATTCAAATAATTGTTTCCATCAAAATAAAGTACTCTATGTGTGTTGTGACCTTCTAAACTAAAAGAAGAAAAGTTTTTCATTTTTTTCATTTGAATTAATATACTTGTGAGACCTGTTCTGATAGCAATTGTTGGGATGGAAATGATACTAAGAGTAGGGGTGAATTAGTGTATACAAATTCTTTCAAAAAATTGCGGAAGTTTAAATAGATTTATCCATCCAAGCAATCAAATAATATAAACACAAAATAATGGTCGAGACAGAGAAGAGTTTACACCATGACTTATCCTAGTTTGAAGCTATCCACTTGCTCCTAATCCAATTGCCAATTCTACTGTTAAGCTTTCTTTCTTATAATAACTTGAAAAATAATCAATGTCACAAAGACGGTCCTTTTTCACAGGCTAAAGGAAAACCTTTCAGTCGTTTCTTTTTTCTAAGCTCAAGAATAACCTTACTATCGCTCGATACAATTGAAAAATACCTCACTTGGTTTTACTTGATAAACACAAGAGGCTTATGAATGAATGCACAAAAATAATTAATCACCTTAGTTAAAAATACATACACCACAAAAATGCTAAAAACACTTTCAAGTAATCAACCTTTGAAAATAAGAGCTTCATAAAACTTAAAACATTATACCCGCACTATAGTTTTTTCATTTTCTTAACGATGTATAAGCATAACACAACAACTTCTATTTATACTATCAATTTGGGATAAATCAATTATTGTTGTCTAATGGGAAAAAGTCATAAATGTATTTACTAGTTGTACAACATTACAATCATTTCTTGAGTCTAGAAACTTCTGAACATTTAGTCGACCAATCCATTCATTTAGTTAATTGTATAGATTATTCGGTCGACTGACCTATCTTATTCGGTCAACCAATCTGGGAACTAAACAACTGAATAATTGTTAAACCATTTTTACATAAACAACCAAAAAGATCTTTAACTTATCTTTAATACCTTATTCATATTTTTCTAACGAATTTAAACATGTATGAAGAGGTTTATGCACCTATATGCATATTCTGAAAAATGTGTGCATGAGTAGTTAAATAAAGCCTCTTGAGAATACCCAAATGAAAACATGTACAATTTACACTAAGTAAGCCAAAATAAACTTGTTCTAAATTTCTTCTTCAAGGTTTTGAGTCTTCATATGATTGTTCAATTTCTTCCTTAAGACTCTTTGATCAGTCAATCTAACGTATCTTTCAAACATACTTATAACTTATATGTTAGTAACAGAAATTGTTTAGTAATTACCAAAATAAGGTGGAATCACCCTTGGTGTAACAAACGTGGCCTTTGTAGGGTGTTGTTAAAAGACTGAAATGAGGTACTTTCTTCTAATTTTTTCTCCAATATTCATCTTCAAGCTCCATATTGTAAATTAAACATAATAAAATATTAATTTAACGATTAAGCACTAAATTAGGGGTCATAATTCAACAAATCCAAAATTAATGCCGTAATTATTGAAAATGCTTTCTTTATCCTTCAAAAATATTGACGCATGGAAATGTTATAAGATTAATAAATTATATTAAATTGGAAATGCGTTTAAATCATTTCATTCTTTTTCAAGCTTCAACCTTCTCAAAAATCAATTCCACTTGTAAAAGGCAAATAAACTGAGTTTAACGCATCATCTTTTCGACACTTCCACATCTTTGAAATAATTTAAAGCATAAATTAATTAATTACCTTATTAATTAAATTTGTAAGCAATTTAGATGAGAAGTCACTTCAGTCTTTTTACACGAAAGTGAACATTTTATCGTGAACAACCCCCAGTTACTTAACTATGTCACAATAACTCAACTGACTATTAGTCCCTCTCAGAACTTCAAATCTTATATATACATACAATTATTATTTTCTTTTTCTTTTTCTTTTTTTCTTTATATATGTAATACAAAAACAGAGGAGTGGATTTTGCTTATTTAACTAATTAAGTAATTACTGTTTTTTTATTCTTTTTTATGTTAAATTCGGTTCTTTCTTTTCTTTTTTTTTCTTTGAATGATAAAAGTGCCCTAAAAGAAGTTACAAAATTACTCAAAAAGTTGCATTTTAAATGTGGAATATCATTATAATCATTAGGTATCAACCGTCCAAATTTTGAAATATGTTAAAGGCATTTAGTCATTAATAGTCAATATTAATCGTATAACATTTCAAATTCTCAAAATAAGTTAATTAAAATGAAAGCATAGATAATAAGAAGGATTAAAATCGAAATTTTTTTCCAGAACTTATATACTACGATAAAAGTGATGATAAATCAAATTACTATTAAACAAATAACGCTAAAGTGAAGAAACAAAGCAATATGATAGTATCCCTTCGCCCCACTTAAACTAAACATTGTCCTCAATGTTTAATAGAGAAAATGAAAAGCATAATGTAAGGACAGAAAGGAAAGAAATACACTCGTTTGATATGGACTTTAATATTCGTTCGGGTAATGGAATGGACATGTAGGAACTAAAATCATCAGAAACACAAAACAAAAAATATCCAAAAGATGCTCCCCTCATATAAATATGGAAGTCAAATACATCAAGGAGCCAAAATATATCAAAAAAATCATCAATTATGAAAAAAAAAAGGGAAACCTACATTATGAAACTAAAACTAAAAACTATATGAATAACCAAAAGAACTAAAAGGATGGATCATCGGTATCCTAAAAATGTTGATAATCCTCAAGGCTCCGTACTCGAGCAGTAAAATTGTCAACCTGATGCTGAAGACTATCAAAACGAGCATCAACGGGTCCTCGAAAAGCAAATAGCTAAAAAATAAGGCGGTATAAAACTAAAAAAACTTAGAAGTGAGGCAACCCTCCATGTTAATCACATATTACATTATAGCAACTTGAGGATGGTCAGAAGGAGCTAGTAATGATGGGATTGAAGTAGCAGCTAGTGAATGTGGGAGAGGTGGAAGAATGCTAGGAGTGGCCTCAGAAGAAGCTTCACCCATTTCCTCAGGTGGCTCGGGATGCACAACATCACTAGGTGGGTCCTTAGGTACCTCACCCTCCTGAAGTCGGTGCCACTGACCTCTTTAATAAGTAACTCGCCATAACTTAAAGCACTCCTTCATTTATTATATTTTGGCAAGTACGATTGTCAGACTGTACAGAGTCGAAAGGAACTCTTGCATCCCTAAATATCCTCGTCAATAAACAAGGAAAATAGAAATTCTTGCTAGACCTCTTAATCTTCACTACAATTGCCATAGATAAAATAACAAATCCAAAAAAAGGTAATCCTGAGATGGCACCTACTCTATGCATCATCTTATGCAATAGGTATACATCATCATACCTTATGTCATTTAACCCATTTTCTTGAAGCGCAACATTATGACTAATAAATGAAACTATAATCATCTTCGAGCCTCCAAAATAGTAGTAATGTAACCTCGAGCATTGCTAGTTGGTCCAAAGGCATCCCTAGTAGTAACAATGGAAAATGATTGATCTGAAGTGACTGAATCTCCATGAAAAGTATCCTTGCCCTTAAGAAAAATATCCCCCTCATCTAGTACTCCAAATATTGTAGAAATAGAAGCACAAGTGATATGAATAGGAATACCTCAAACCATAGAGTGAAAATCGATTGTGTCGGCCTTTCCTTTATCTTCAATGTTTGCATAGAACTCATGAACTAGAATAAGGTAGAATAGACCCACAAGCATGAGATCTGACTCCCATCCTAACATCTAGAAGGTGCCAGATATATTGAAGTGGGAGCCCAAGTCTGGATGGATTTAAGAGAGCTTAAAGAAATGTTAAAGGTTCTGGATTTTTTTTATTGAAGGATTAAACGAACTGATTTTGAGTTGGCCACTTAAAGTCGGTGTTAAGGACAAGTTAAGCTTGAGAAATTATCTTAAATTGTTAGAAAAATCAATAAGAAAAACGAATTATCCTTGCATGACCAAACCTGAATTTTTTGTCAAAGTTAGAGATCTGAGATTAATTTTGCAGAACTGACCTTCTTGAAAATAAAACCCATTTACTTGATTTAAAGTACATCCAAACTTCAAACAAGATTTAATGGAGAAAAAGAAAAATCATAACGATGTATTTGTTTTGATCTTGTTAAGGAACTTTAATAAAAAATTTAATGTGCTTAAAGCTCAATTAAATCATCAATCACCTAATCCTTAGGTAATTTACACATTTGGTAATATTCAAAATTTTTCAGAAGTAATTAAAAATAGTTTTTAAGTGTTTAAGCCAAGTTAATATAGTTTTAAAATTTTCAAATTTTTAATCAAATTGTTTGGATTTTCGTAAATTATTGTAATCTGATTAACCTTGTAATTAAGTTAATCGTTTCCCTATGGGATCAACATCTAAAGTCTTAAATTTACTCCGTTATATAACTTCTTGCGATAGGTGCACTTGTCTTTATTCCATTTGTTTTCAAACTAAAATCATTTCAAAATCATTCAAAGTTTTTAAGTCAGCTAACTATCGCAACAAGTTTTTGACACTGTTGCTAGGGAATAAATGACCTTAATATTAGGAAAATTAGTGTCAATTACTTTAGAACTTGTAAAATTTTATTTTTATAATTTTTTGAATTTTTTGCGTTTATTTTTTTTATTTATCTTACTTGGTTTGTTTTTATTGCTTTTTTCTTAGTTTATTTATCCTGTTTGTTTAATTACTTTCATTTAGTATTTTATTTAAATTTGTACGCATACTCCGGCACACAATCCCGAGCCAGTACACTTCGATTCAGAACTCGAACGCACGTTAAGAGAGAAAAGAAAGAAGCTCGCGCAGCCACATATGATCCTTTGAAAGAAGGAACATCGACTGACATTGAATTAGAACCTGTAGAGATAGACCTTGAGAAACGTGTAATTGTAGGACCTTAAGTATAAAATAGAGAACCAACCAATATAGACATAGCTTTAGCGAACAAAGGTAGAGTTGTGGTCAGCATTATGCGACCCAGACTTAATGCAAATAACTTTGAAATTTCGCATAGTATCATATCAATCGTTAGGTCTTCAAAATTTGGAGGTTCAACTTTAGAAGATTCTAGTGAACATTTGCAAACATTTCTTAACATCTGTGATCTTTTTAAGAGAAATGGGGTCTCTGATGATGCAATTAGGCTTAGAATTTTCAATTATCTGTTAAGGAGAAAGCAAAAGCCTGGTTATCGACACTTCAACTTGGTTCCATTACCACATGGGATGAATTAATGAAGTTGTTCCTTGCAAAATTTTTCCCATCTGTTAAGATAGAAAAAATGAAAGCTGAGATCAGTTCATTCATGCAGTATGAAAATGAAAGTATATACGAGGCATGAAAGAGGTTTAGAGAGATGCTTGCAAAGTGTCCAAGTCATGGATTTAATACGTGGCAGCAAATCAATATCTTGTGCACTAGATTGATACCTTTAACTCATATAACCATTGATGTTGCAGCTAGAGGGAATCTAATGCACAAGACTGCAATCGAAACCTATAATTTGATGGAGGATATGGCTACAAACAATTTTTAGTAAAATTCAGAATGCCATCAAAAGAAACCTCATGATTTTCATGCAATCAATGACATAGTAGCTCTTGCAACTTAATTGGAAGTATTGAACAAGAAGTTTGATAGTTTGATGATTGGTGCTAGTATTAGTTCTCATAAGTTGGAATGTGAAAGTTGTGGTAATACC
>JAOXYD010035554.1:0-13949 GCA_028565735.1 Pinacopodium congolense | reverse complement strand
TATTGGTTTATCACTCCATGAAGATGAGGTGCCTAGAGTACTTGGAATGGCTTGAAAAACAAAACTCATGGTTTCTTTACGAGTATCATGAGTATACACCATGATACAATGGCGTTCTTTTTGAACACTTGGAGCATAAAAATAGTTTCAAAGGAGGGAGACAATCTCAAGTAAGTATATTTGAATGTAGGGTACTGTATACATAATCATCAAGTTCTATTAAAAACTGATGTACTTGCTCATCCTTTCGCACCTTATTTAGTTCAGTAGCCCATTAACACAAACATCCATTGCAAGTACGTTGTCCAGTTGTAACATAATTTTAAAGTTTATCATAAATCTTTTTGAGACAGCCATAGTAAGTAATAATGAACTATCCTTTTTATTGACAACATGCCAAATCAGTTTGAAAATGATGAACACAAGGCCCATTTCTGACGGAGAATTGTTGATGCAAATATTTCTATAGTTTCTTCACTGTCTTATAAATTGTAATGGTGGAACAAATCCTAGGTTCAATTGATTGAAAAACCCAAGCCAAGAACATGGAATTAACAATTCACTAATCCTTGATTTCAATAGCACCATCATCAGGCTTCATTACAATGCCATCCAAAAATCCTAATTTAGGATTGTACGAAAAGAATTATGCATACTCCTCCTATTCCTGATAGTTATCTCCTTTCAAAATCATAGGGCAAATGTTCATACCTGGGTGATCTAAGGAATGCAAATAGTATGGAGAATAAGAAGTAAGCCCAGCTAAGGTGCTTTTTCTCTACACCAGTATCAAGGTTTTGGTGAACATATCAAGATAGCATCAGATCACATTCAAATTTCATATCTCCTCCAGATTTTATCTTTTGAAATTCTGTCATATCTATGATTATCATTTATCATATCTTGTATAAACTAGCTCTTATCACATATCACATTTATATATAATGACTCTTATCTTATTGTAACAACATCATGCATATAAAGGCATTATATCTCTACTGTATCAACACATAGAGATTCAATCTTCTCTTTATCTATCTCTTATTCTTTCACATGGTATTAAAACTTCCTTCATAGAAAGGAATTCATCTTTTCCTAGGCTACTCTCTCTTTCTTTAGCAATTTCCAGATTTTTTTATTCCAATCTTTATCTTACGGTAGTCTAGTTTACACGATTTTTTATGAGCTCTCCGTTCATTATCTCAAACATTCTTATATACCAGAGGAATATATATTCTCTACTTAGATCACAAAACATTCTTATATACTAGATCTTTTCTATTGCACGTGAGCTCACATGCTGTCGAAATCCACTGCCTTCATCTACTCTATTTCTCTAGTAGGTTGCAATCACTTGATGAAAAAGATGAATAAAACGATGTTGTTTCAACCCAGTCGTTACAAACATTGTCATTTCACCCAGGGACATGTCATCGAGACAAGTCATCAGTATCGTCACATGTCAGCCTATCATTGGAAAACTTTTGCCACGTGTCATCACATCATTGGCACGTGATATCCCCTGATTGAATCATCTTTGCCACATCATCATCACAATCAGGGCCAGGTCAGTATATTTCTAACACGTGTCTCTTTCCCATTTGTTCACACGGATTGCCTTCAACACCACATCAACCTCCTTATCCTTTTGGTTTAGTTCAGTTTAATTTTGTTGATTGCTCCAAACCCGTTAACCAGTACTTTGACCAACTAGTTCATGTATCATTTATCTGGTTTTTTTAGGTGCCCTCAAGCTATTTTTTAGGTTAAATTAGTCAAATTCTAACTTTATATACGAGATCTCACCTTTTATTTCCCTATTTTTATTATGAATGCCTCTAAAATCCCTTAATACATTCATACTCTTATCAAATTTTACCTTTAATGGATTAAATTATAATTTGTAGAATAATGAAATGTGTAGCTTTTTTAAGGAAAAGCTTTTTTAAGTGTATTGTTAATGGAAAATACTCAAACCAACTAAGAAGGTTGATAAAAAAGAAGAATTGGAATCTTAGGTTGGCATAAACTATAAGATCTTGACATGGTTTCACAATACATGTGCTAAAGTGATTAAACTTGATTTTTGGCACTTTGACATAACTAAGAAGTTATGGGATTTTTTTAAAGAATCGTTATTCTAAATCTGATGATATTAATCAGTTTTAGCTCTATCAAAAACTTCATTGGATGCAAAAACCTGGTTAGATAATCTTTAGCTATGTGTCAGAATTATAGGAACTATAGGGTTATTTGACCCTTAGAGATATAGTATGGAGTAGCCTTATCACAACCCCATCTATACAAATCTTCATAATCATCAGCATATATGGTAGTCGTTGATGACTCTTCATAATGAGTTTTGAGTCCATCTATAGTTCTATTCTTCATCAAGGTTTCTTGCCAACTCTTGACACCTTAGTCAAAGAATTAATTATAAAAGAAAGTAGACTCAATGCATTTTGTATAGAAAAGTCTATTCATGTTGCTGATATAGTTCTTGCTGCTCAAACCTCATCCTCTCAAAATCTTCAGAATTCAGCTAAGAAAACCTTCAAAGAATCTTATGCCTACTGCAAAAAGTTCGGTCATCATATTTTTGAATTTAGAAAATGACTTCGATAGAATTATGGACAAAGTAGTCCTTCCAAGTCCATTCAGTCTTCTTCTATTATAACTGCTGCTACAAAGGGCCTAAATGAGAGTACATCTACTAAATTCTCCTTAAAAGACTTTTATACTCTTCTCTAATAGTTTCAACTAGATTTTGGTAATGTTTTCTCTTCTTACTTTGTTATCATTTTAGGTACTTTGTCCTCATGGTACTTTGATTTTACTTATTGTAACCACATAATATCTTATCCTTCTATCTTTCATTCCTAAAAAGTACCATTTATTCCATAAATTGTTTATACTATTAATAACTCTATTATCAAAATATCGATATTGCTCACACACCCAAATTAGTTTTATGTACACCATTTTTGTCTCCAATCTTTCTTTAAATCAAATCTCATTTCTATTGGTCAATTATATGAACTTGGTGTTAACTTATCATTTTCGATTCGTGGTTATACTATACAAGATTCGTAGGAAGGTGAGATTCTTGGGATAGGACATAAGGTCAAAAGTTTGTTTGAACTCACTTCCTTGCATCTTCCTTTAAAGCTTACCGTTGGTGTTATCACTTCTTATATTTAGCATTCCCATCTTGGTTATCCTTCTAATGCCATATTAGATTATTTAGTTTTTAGTGACTCTTTAAATCCTATTAAAACTAAACATTTTGATTGTGTTTCATGTCAACTTTCCAAAATTCATGTTCTACCTTTTTCCATTAATGATTTTATTTATTCAACACCTTTTAATTTAATTCATTCTGACATTTGGGATGTTGTTGTCCATGAAACTATGGGTAGTATATGATACTATGTTATTTTCATAAATAATTTTTCTCATTACACATGGATTTACTTGATACGTAATAGATCTGAATTACTCTCCATTTATTCTCATTTTTCTAATATGATTTACACTCAATTTTCTTGTAAGATTCAAGCATTTCATACTGACAATGCAATGGAATATAGAGATACAAATTTCACTTAAATTTCTTACCCTTTAAGAAACTATTATTCAAATTTTATGTCCTAATACCTCTCAATAAAATGATTGAGAAATACATAAACATAGACGCATTTTTTATGCTATTCGAGCCCTCTTTATATTCTCCTCTTATCTATAAGCCTTTTATAGAGAAACTGTAAAGCTCATAACTAAAACCCAATATACCTAACCCGAGAAGCCCATAACCCCTCCCGACCTATAACCTTAAACTTAATATTAGGTTTTAATTCAGTTTTTTCAACCCTCACCCCCCTCCTAAAACTGACGGCAACTCCCTCAATCCCAGAAGTTCTCCTTAGGAACTCATCCTTCTTGGATCTTTGCGTTGATTTTGGTAAGGTAAGAGACTTTACTTAGTTTTTGTTTTGATAGAATGTATATAGGTGTAGATATATTGAGTTAATGGATGAGAAATTAGTTAGAAAAGGGGTTAAACATCTGGAAAAAAGAAAAAAAATCTGGAAAATTAGATTTGAGAAGAGGCTTCAACATTGAATGGAGGAGAAGAAAAAGAAAAAAAAAAAGAGAGAAAGAGAGAAGAAGAAGAAGAAGAATGGAGAGAGGGAGAGAGGGAGATCTTTAGGTGAGAGGAAGGGGAGAGGGAGAGTTACGGGAGAGAGAGGAGAGGCTTGAGACTCGATGTACCACTTGAAATTTCTTTAAGAGAGCCTCTATTGTACGATTGCAAAAAAGAGTCCCTTTGTCGTTGATGATGGCTCGCGAGACCCCAAAGCTAAAGAAGATGTTAGATTTTAGAAAATCTACAACCATTCGGGAATCATTAGTTCGAGTGGCTTTTGCTTCCACCCAATATCAAAACAATAAGGACTGAAAATCAAGATTACATTTCATAACAATATTCAGTGAGGAGTCAAGAGATTCTATATCTTTGATCGTAGGCCTTGCTATCCCTTTTCTTCGTATAATCATTAATTTTTTTAAAGATGTTTTAGAACTAATTTCATTGTGGAGTTTGGATTGTTTTGCAACTTAATATAGTATTATAGTGTCAATTTGGTTTATTTTGAATTCTAGATTTTTTAAAATTCATATGAAATCAATTGAGATTGGTTTTTGAATGTTTTGTGACCTTACAAATTCAGTTCCAAGCACTTGATATCATATTTCTAGATGGACCAAATCAAATATATGAATAGACTAACCATAGGTGATGCATCTTGCTTCAAGTCCTTGAACATAAGCTTCTATAGGATATTTGAATTACGTTTAAACTTAATTAAAACAAGATGCTCCATAAAAAGTAGTAATGCATTAAATTGATGAAATTAGGGAGTGTGACCAACCACTTTATTTGTTAAATTAAATAAGAATTATATGACTTGACCAAGAAGTTGTAATTAAATTTAGGGGACATACCCTTGAAGATAATCTGGAGATTCTATTAAATCTAGGTTATGTGATGAATACAAACCCATCTTATAGAGATGTATTTTATAGTATTTTAATATTTGTTTCAATATCATTTCATCCCTAATTAGGTGTTTAAATACCTAATTTGTGTTCCTTTTAAGTTTAAATGCATATTTGAACTTAAGACATAAATATAAGTTGAAAAAGGACAAGTTTGGAGTCAAATTGGAGCACAATTGGTACTAGAATAGGTGTGGAAATCAATTTGAAGAATTAGAGCATCTTGTTATAAAGTTCCATACCAAATTTCAAGGTCATATGAAAAACCATGAAAGATGCATCAAGAGAAGAGTAATAGAAGCTTAAATAAGCATTAGTTTTCGTGTAGGTGATTTAAGTGATGCATTAGGTGCAATTTTAAAAATTAGATTTCTCTGAAAGTATATTTAGTTCAGGAATATCATGTAAAGAACATACATACCAAATTTCATGGCCATAGGAGCAGTGTAGGAGGAGTTAAAGTAGAAAATGTAAAGAGGACAGAAATTGTGAAATTCTAGGACTTAAACAACCTGAGAAAAAATGGAACCATTTAAGTCTCTAGCGACCGTTAGCATACTGAAGATCAAAAAAATGGCAAACTTGACTTTTGGTTCTCAAAATGCATTACACCCTACAGGAGACATATAAATTGATAAAGGGAGGTGATTTCCAGCAGTTTTGTCTCCACTTAGATATCACTTTGGTTTCTTTTAGTTTTTCATTGGTTTTAGTCTTGGTTTCCTTGTCTTTTCTTCTCTTTTCATGTTCAAACTATAGATTTATTAGTTTAGGTGTTGAAATTGATTTTATTTGAAATTCTACTACTATTTGTGTATTTTCATTTATTTTTGTTATGTATTTCATTTGGGTTATGTTAAATGTTGTTGAATCTTAAGTTTTTGAGAATTTAATGATGGCATCTTTATTTTCCATCCTTGAGTTCATTGATTTCTTTATGTTTTTTGTGTTTTATATTCTTTTTTTTAATTTAAGCTTTTTATGTTAATTTTAGTATGTTAGCTTAGGTTTTCCTTATTTTTGAAGAGATTTGATAGATTAGTGCATTATAATTGTGAGAATTGATTGGGTCTTTAATGAGCATTGTGATATATGCTAGGATTGAACTGGAATTTAGATTTAATGCCATGAACTAGGGATTAACCCATACGATTGACTATTAGGGGTGCAATTTATAGTTCAATTGCTAGGTTTTAGCTTTTGATCTGTAATTGTTTTTAGCAAAAACCATAAGTGGCGATAGGATAAATTTTTTTTGCAAGTAAACTTAACAAATAAGTCTAGGTTTTCTATTCACTAAGATACATAGTTCGATCTTGTGTGATTATGGCTTAAGTTAGTCATTCCTTTGTTCTTAATGTTATTGTGAGCTTAAGTCTCGAGAGGCTATTCTAGGTTGTTATGTAGTTAGGGGTAAGTTTTATATTGTATTAGACTTATCTAATATAGGAGGAACTTAGGATGCAAGTGTTTATTTATGTTTATAGACTAACATCTTAGGCATAGCACAATATTTAAGCTTAAAATGATCAATTATAATTCATGAATCCAGATAATATCTTCTTCTCAGCTCTTCGTCTTTGATATTTGATTTACTGTTTCAATCACTTTAATGTTGTTAGTTGTCTTTTCGTTTCTTTAAATTCATTTACATTAAGGGTTTTTCTTTTAATTTATTAACCTTTTGGGCAACATTAGGAATAGCCCAACATCAAAACCAATTCCCTGTGGGATCGACCCTAACTTGCCCTACTACATATTTAATTAAGTTAGTTAGGCATTTTATTATTTGGTGAGCCAACAATAGCTTCACCAACATCTTTAGGGGTTATCAGTAAAGATCCTAGTTTTAATATTGATTGATAATTAAAGTGAGACTGACTTTGGATTTTATTTTGATTATTTGGTTTGCTTTTATTAAATTCATCATTCTATCATCATTTTATTAGGTCAAATAATAGGAATGGGAATTCGTTAATAGTTATAGCCATTGATAACTTAGATTCACAATAGCTTAACTACACAACAATTGGTGGACTTGGCTCATTTTGCATTTTAGTAATGTTTATTGGTGATTGTTTCGTTTATTTTATTTAAAACTTATTTTTGTTTCGTATGAGTAAAGTTTTTGGTGTTATTTCTAAGGATTACAATGATTGTTATTGATTTCTCATCATTATTAGACTAGTCATTTTTGTTTTTTTCTTTTTTCTATTGTTGGTTTTAAATTTTTTGAATTTTTATTTTTCTACACTTTTATTTTTGATTTAAGAACTCTTCTCTTCTTGATCTCTTGTTTACTATTTCATCTTTCATGTTAGGCACTTGTTTGTATGACATAAATCAATTAACATCATTTGGTTGAACAAGATCTGGAAGTGGAAAGGACATTTAAAATAGGGTTAAAAGCGAAGAAATTAGAGAATAATGTAAAACTTGAGGTTTAAGGAAGACAGATAGAAAACATGGATAGAGTGTTAGGACCGAGAGTGCAAGTAGCTATGGGAGATTTTTCAAGACGCTTACTACAATACAAAAATTCAAGTCTTCATAAGCCAAGGTTAAAACCTTAAATGATACAAATGCTATACAACTATATTCAATTAAGTGGGCTGCCTAATGATAATTCTAATGCCCATATAGCTAATTTTTGAAAGAACTACATCACATTCAAATTTAAAGTGGTTTCTAAAGAGGTTTTAAGGCTAAGACTCTTTCCATTCACCCTCTGGAGTAGAGCAAAGTTTAATATCAAATCTAACCCATTTTGTTCCATCACATTTTGGAGACAATTGGCAGAAAACTTCCTCATCAGGTTTTTCCCTCCCTCTCATTTAGCTAAACTACATAATAAGATTATTTATTTTCAGCAGTGAGAGTAGGAAAATATCTATGAGCCTTGGGTATTGTTTGAATGAAATGTTCTTAGGTCAAATTGAATGAGTTTTAATGGTTTGTTCGATGAATTATGACCTCTAATTCAGTGCTTAAATGTTAAAGTTATGTATTATTATGTTTAATTTGCAGGATGGAGCTTAAAGATGGAGATTGGAGCAAAAATTAAAAGAAAGTGCCTTATTTTAGTCCATCAATGGCACCCTCACAGGGTCATGTTGATGGATGAATAGTTGTTCATTATAGAGATAGAACTCGACCATTAATGGCGCCTTGTAGCCCATTGTTGTCATTCGGTCCAGCTTGTCGTTGAAGGAGTAGTCGACAATTTTAACTCCAAATCTCAACAATTGCTATTGTGCCATGTTGCTTCTTGATCTCCTTTGTCAGCTAGCATAAGTGGTAGTGTAAAGAGTCTGTATAACACAAGAAAAACAACAATAACACTCAATCAATTTAGGAAGAAATCAGACCTAACTTAGTAAGAGATACTCTTGCTTCTTTCTTAGTTTTTCTTAGATGTTTTAGGCTTCAAACCTTTGTAATTTGAGTTTTTGATTGGTTTTAAACTTTTGGCTTGTTGGAGACTGATGTTAAGACATATATCTGAGTTTAAAAACAATTATAAAGGGGTTTCTTAACTCAAATTATCACTTTATTTCCTTTGCTTTTTAGATTAATCAAAGTTCTTGCTCTTATGATCATATTTTTAAAGTTCTTTGATTTTCTTGCAAAATCTTATGGAATCTGAAGTTGTTTTCTACCAGAGCATGTTGAGGAGTTCAAGATTTTTCCATGAGTTTTCTAAACCTATTTTGTAACTTCTAAACTACGTATTTCAGCTTATATTTTTAGATCTATCAAAGTATGTAGCTTAAGATATGCGTTTTGAATGTTTTGATGATTATGTGTGGTTAAATCCATTTTCTAGCTTAGGATTGGTGTTTTAATATTTTAGGAGAGCTTAAAGACATGTAATAAGGTCTTATTTTATTTATTGAAGGTCTTAAAGTTCTAATTTTGGATTGATCATCTAAGATTAGAGTGAAAGATAATCTAGGATCTAAGAAATCTACTTAGGTTGTTGGAAAAATCAGTAAACAACATGAATCAATCAATGGATGACCAAAATTTGATTATTTGTGAGAGTTAGAGATTGGAGACTACAAAACAAAAATCACCTTCTTGAAATTAAAGCACATTGACTTGATTTAAAGCATAACAAAACTTTGAACTATGTTTAATGGAGAAAAGTTATAACTCTTAACCATAGATTTGTTTTGAATTCGTGAAGGGACTCTAATCCAGCCTTTAAGACTATTTAAAGCTCAATTAATTAATTAATCACCTCATCCTTTACTGGATTCCACAATTTGATAATTTTTAGAATTTATGAATCATTTATAATTCAAAATTGCAAGGTTTGAAGCAAAGTTAGGATAGTTTAGTATATTCATTTTTTTATTAATTAAGTTATAATTTCCTAGAGAAATGTAATCTAATTAATCTGGTATTTAACCAATAACATCAATTTTCGCCGTGGGTTCGACCCTCGGAGTCTTAAATATACACAATTATATTACTTGTTTGATAGATACACTTGCCTTTTGTCACGTTGGTTTCCGTTTAATTTCATTTTGATTTTCAAAGTAAAATTAGTTTTAAATAACTCCCATTTTTATAATCATTCGACCAACACAATAAGTTTTTGGCATTGTTTTCAAGGAAAACTTATTTTGTATTAATATTAGAAAAATTTGTGTCAATTACATTAAGGTGTAAATATTGTAAATATCATGTGTAGTTGTTGGTTCTTCTTTCTTTTTCTTTCTTTTCCTTTCTATTTTTATTTACTTCTTATTTCTTTGAGATTGATTCTTAGGTTGTGCTTATCTTGAATATATGTTCAATAAGAATAAATTTAATATAGACATACAACATCATGAGAACTTGATTTTTCAACTTCATAAAGAACCAAGTATATTGGATTTAGTTATGCAGACTAGGAGCGGTCCTAAGTCTATCATTATTAGACCAAGGATAGATTCAGATGATTTTTAAATTCCACATATTCTCATTTTCATGTTTAGTTCCTCTCAATTTAGTGGTTCACCTTGGAAAATCGAAATGATCATTTACAAAATTTCTTGGACATATGTGATCTCTATCAAAATTACGAAATCTCTAATGATGCACTTAAACTCAAGTTAATTCATTTTTCTATGAAAGATATAGCTCACAAGTGGTTGAACACTTATCCACTTAATTCCATCATAATTTCGGATAATCTTACCAATCGCTTTTTAGATAAATTCTTTCCCCAAGTTAAGATAGCTAAGTTGAAAATTTTGATTTTGTCTTTTGAGCAATATGAGGGTGAGAGTTTGTATGAGTCTTTACATTGATTTAGAGAGCTACTTATTGAATCTCCAATGCATAATTTCAATATTTGTGAGCAGGTTCATATCTTCCACTTAGGACTCATACCGTCCACTCGTAGTCTCACAAATGTTGCTTTTAGCGGTACTTTGATGAGCAAAACCATAAGTGAAGCATATGAATTAATTGAGAACATGGAATCAAATAACCTTCAATACAGTTTTGAGTGTCTATATCGAAAATCATTGAGAACTCATGCCATTAATGAAACCTCTTCTTTTCAAGATCCATTGGTAGACCTTACCAAGCAATTGGAAGGTTTACAAGCTCAATTCGGAAGTGTTGTGTTTCAATGTCCTATGGCTTGTGAATATTGTGGTAGTTCCTTTCATGCCTCTACAAATTGTCAAATAAGACCCTCTTGTGCCTTTGATCTTAGTCGAGACCATTATTCTTATACTAGGCAAGGAGTGGACTCTTATAAAACTTCTAAGGAATGTTATCCCATTTATTACTCCTAAAATTCACATTTTAATCCTCAAGTTGAACCTCCTTTTAATCTAATTGGTCAAAAAAGTATAATTTTAGAGATATTGTGATGAAGTATATCCAAAGCAATAAGTCCAAGATGCAAATTCATGACAATTTAATTAAATATTTAGAGACTAAAGTAGGTCAAATTGTTCAAATATTAGATGAGCGGTTACCACAACCCTTACCTTCTATATCTAAACCTACTTATCAAGAGCATATTATGGCCTTCACTGTACCAAATGATCATGAAATGGAGGATGTGAATGAAAGAGAAGTTATCGAAAAAGTAGAGAAGTTAGAGAAGCTAAAAATGGAAATTGTTAACCTAGGTTATTTGCTGATTCCAATGTCTAACCTTACTAACCTATGATTTCATATCTATAAAGATTAAATGCTCTATCTAGGTGATTTGTTCAATTGGTTCAACAATTTTGTATACCTTTGTTCAGTGTATCTCAATTAGATGAGCATCTAGCTAAAAATCAATCTATATTTCAAGAGTTGGAAAGTTCTTATCTAAATTTGAGATAATTATTTATGAAAATGATCACGCCTCTTTATCTAACTCCAACTGTTAACTGTAAGCAAACTTAGTTAGAAGTTTGTGCTATAGATAGCGATGAAAATTTTCCAATTCATTTTGGAAATCATGTTACGAGCTTTGTTTATTGTAAGGAAAGTGTTGCAAGTTAAAGCGAAAATGAAGTTACTAAAAGTGAAGATTGTGCTTTCCTATTGGATGACCAAATGGATAATTCTTTTATTGATTTTATTAATGTTGAGGATGAAGCTCATATGGAATATATTGTTTCGAAGGTTCTTAATTGTGATAATCATGATGCATTTGCCAAGGAAAATGAGGTTGAAGGTGAGAAGGCATTGGAGTTTATTGATTTCATTGGTGTTCATGCTTCCAATTCAGAGCCAACTATAGTAATTCAAGAATTTTTACCATGGTATTTTCAAAGTCATGATTGGTGTTTGATTAAGGATTAATGGTTAAATGATACAATTCTTTCAAATCCTTTAAAACCATTCAAAACATGGCCCATTTGTCTAGCAAGGAGAATGAATTCAAATTGATGGATTTTGGATCAAGGAAGAGACATAAAATTCTATAACCCTAAGGTCTAGTTAAAAGACCTTAAAGAAGCATTTGTTGGGAGGCAACCCAACCTTAATTTCAGTTCTTTTAATTTGAATTTAGTGTGTTTTTTAATTTAAATAAATGTGTTAAAGCCATTTAAGTGTGTTTGAATTACGTTTGGCATGTTTTCCTTATTTTATCCTTAGTTTAGTGTGTTTGATCTGGGTTTAGGAGTGTTTTAAGGTTAAATTCTAAAGTAATTTGATGGATAATCCAATCCATATTGTTAACACTTGATTTTGGAAAGATTTTAAAGTGAAATTGGATGAAAATTGGGCATTTGAAGGTGTAGAAAAGACCACCGCTAATGAATGAACAAGCCACCATTTGGGCCTTCATTTCTGGAGCGTTAACGACATGCTATTTGTTGTTTGATTGGATTAAATTGTAAAACCAAAACTAGTTTTACACTCAAAACAGCAAGTATACGGGTTGTACTTGTAGTAAAGAACATATATCGATCCGATGAGAATTGTATCTAGATACCCTATCAATTTGGCTTACACTTTATTCAAGAAATCAATTTAATTAAATAAAATAAAAATAAACAAGTAAAATGGAAGAAAAAGCAAGCAACATAACCAATCACCGACATTGCAAACTAAAATTCAGAGAAAATCAAGCTTCAATAATAGGACATGTTGTTATCCCTATTTGTTTGCCTTTGGCTTAATTGTTCTAATTTAAATTTATCCAAGATTTCCTAATATTTTAACTACCCTCTCTCAAGGTGCAACTAAATGTCATTAGTTAAATAATCTAGGATTAACTTTGGGATCTCTCGAGATGCAAAGCCTTTCCTAAACATTGAACTAGGTATGAAGCTATCATACATGCAGTATATCAATTTATCAAAATTTATTCCTAATAAATTAGTAAATTGTTGTATATAGGTCTATGAAATGCCAACTTTTGTTGTTCATCTATCATGATTTACCCAACTCACTCTCTCAATTTGTTATGGGGTTTAAGCTCAATAGATAACACAAATATTCATAAAATTAAATCAACAATCAAAGGTTCATAAATAATTCAAACAAGAAATCCTGAAAATATTTTAGCCACTCATAATAAAAACAAGTTCAATCATATTCATATTTTCCAAAATATAAAACATAATAAAATAATAAATAAAAAAATTTGAAAAAAATTGAGTTTCAAAGAACTCTTGAAGTTTTTGTAGCTTGTGTGAAGCTTGGAGCTTGTATGGTGGCTATTGGCTTAATTTCTTTGTTTGCCACCACTGTTGTGAATGCTGAATCTGTCTCATGTGTCTCGCGATTCTTGATATATGCTGTGAATATTTTTTTTTCTGTTTATGTCGCCCTCCTTCTGTGCCCTTCTTCTTCTTTTTTTTATTTCTTTATTTTTTTTGAAACATTAAACAAAACAATAGCTAAATGATCTGTTCTCAAAGAGTAGTAGTATTGCTAAACCCATCTTAGAAAATAAAAATGTAGGAAAAAATGTCAAATAATGCATCACTTAATACTCTACTAAGCATGTGAATGGTTAGACTAATGAGGTTTTGGGTTTTAAAATGGGGTGTTTCCAAGAAACAAAGAAAAGGTTAAGGCTCAATGGGTTAGCGAGGTATAATAAAATGTATGTCAATTAAGCCAATTGTTAACACAAAAAGGGACTTAATCATCTTTATTAAACACGCATCTAGTAGACTCAAACCGATTCAAATCAAGTTCTGAATGTAATAACCTAAGGAAGCATCACACATGTAAAGAAATGAAATGACTATAGATGGAGTCATACAGACTCAATCTTTACATTAGCTCAAATGAAAATTCATTATGCATCTCTAAACTACCTCACTATTTAAGTGTTAAGTTCTGAGTAAGCTTATGCAACCAACTCGTTTCATCACCCAACATGGTTCAATCTCTACTTGAGTAACATAATCCGAGTTTAAGCATGCATTCAA
>JAOXYD010035543.1:0-13949 GCA_028565735.1 Pinacopodium congolense | reverse complement strand
ATATTTACTATTTTATTAAATAATTAATAATAATTTTATATAATTAATGATAAAATTATCTAATTAATTAAAATAAAAATAATACAAAATAATTCAATTTAAATAAACTGTTTTCTTTTTAATTTTATATCCATATTACCATATGTGAATTTAGTATTATTTTTCTTATATTAATAAAATTTATTATTTATTATTTATATATAAAATATATGAAAATTAATATTAATAAGAAATGATGAAGATAATTGTTACTATATCATTTTTTTTTCTTAAGACAGAGTTGAAGTAAAGTTAAAATTTATATAATATAATATATTAAGGGATTATTTTATAAATTTTATAAAATTTAGGGATTATTTCATAATTTTGAAAAATTGTCTAGTACGATATCCAGTATTAGTTAATACTGATACAGTATCAATATTCATAACATTAATCTATAATTCAATTATATTATTACTTAAATTAATTAAATCATTTAACTTTCTCGTTACATAGTTTTTAAGAGGGAATTTTGCAATTAAGTGCAATAGTCTTAAAAGACTTAGAAAAATTTAGAATTACCTAATTTAGCTCCCTCGTTGGTGTTGCGTAAGGACAAACAATTAGTATTAAACCAATGACTCACATAGGTTATGTCTAATAAAATAGTAAGTTAAAGTTATAATGGTACTCCTTGATAGTTTAGGTAGATCCCTTTATTTTGATGGAAATAACTTTAAAGATTAGAAAAATAAGCTAAAAAAATTCATTTTGGCCATAAGAGTAGATTTTTAGAAAATTGTAAAGAATGAACCTCACACCCCTACAAAAACAATAGTTGTAAATAATGTAGAGAAGATAGTACGTAAAGATGAAAATGAATGGCATGAAATAGATAAAAGTCTTATCACTCTTAATAATAAAGACGTATATATCATGTTTTTTTTTTTTTGCTTTAACCAGGAAGGAATTTAATAGAGCTTCAAGGTGTGAAACCACTTCAGAGATGTGGTGCATATTGGACGAAACCTATGGAAGCATTAGTCAAATTGAAGAAGAGGAGAGTAAGTATGAAGAAGTAGCATATATATGCCTCCTAGATGATGAGGTATGCCTCCTACATGTTCTAATTCTAATAGTAATGATAATGATTGTATTGATGAGTTAAGCTATGATGAGTTATTTAAACTCTTAAAATATTTGACTAAGAAAAAGAAGAATATGTTTACTAAATATAAGGGAATGTTCAAATTACTACATGTATGTAGACTAGAAAATGGAGTGGGTTAGTCCTTATAGTACCTAAAGGGGTTGAATTGGGGGCTTAAAAATTCTTCTAAGTTATTCAAACCCAAGTTCACCAATTTTATAATATGCGAAAAATAAAATTCAATTCTTAATTCACCAAATGAAAATATATAAACAATAATATAAACAAAAAATTAAACCACTTATAAATAAACACATAAACGTAAAAGAGTAAGGAAAGAACGATACAAACAATTTATACTAGCTTAAAGATGTCCACTTTTTCTTATGTTCAATCCTCAACAAATCTTGTTGAGAATTTTCACTATAAAAAAAATAACAGTGGTACAAATATCATTTTTCAAGACTTAAGATTAACCTTTCTCTCTTCTTTTTCTAAGGTTAAAAAATAATCTCACAGCAATTCTTCTTTTTAATGGCTTAAGGATAACCACTCAAAACAACACTCTCTCTTTTTTTTAAGGATAAATAATAATCTCTTAATAATTTTATTCTCACTAAATAACCACCCCATAAAATAAACTTCAAAAATAGATTACTCTTGACCAAAATAAGTGTTTAGGGGCTCACACATCACTTAGAAATGTATGCAAACATAAAATCACACAAAGTCCACAGAACTCATAAAAATCCAACCAAAACAATGCCCAAATCTCTTTGTATATATGTTTCATACACTCTTGATGCTTAAAACTCATATAAAAACACATATTTATAGGTATTAATCCTCAAACAGGTCATTTATGACTATTATGCAATGTTTTAAAACATTAAAATCTCTTTTTTGTTGAGTAATAACTGTTAAAGAATAAAACCTGGACTACAATAGTGGTAGGCATCAAACAATAACAACGTCATTCATCTATATTATTAATGACCCATTCCAATTGTAGTAACACAACGGCACTGTTAATCTCAAGGAAAACTACTATTATGCTTTAAAAAATACTTTAAACCATCCTAATTCAATCCAATTCAATTTATAACTCATTTATACACATCATAATATATCTTAAACAATTTCTTACATCTTAAAATACTTCTTTAACACTACTTCATTACAATCACATTAATTCATATTTAATCCAATCATAACAATTAACACTATCATGTTCATACAATTTACCACCTTTCCTTAATAACTTATCTTACAATTTCAAGTCTATCACACATATAACCACATTCCAATTTCATAATTCATCCTTTAATCAATTCACACAATTTATTCTCAACATACGAATCTTACCAATTCATATGACTTAACACTTTCACTTACTTAGCTTATCCTATCATCACATATACTCACATCAATTTAACACTAAAAATTTATTTCATCCATTAAGAGGATATTCACATAAAACAATATCATACAAATCCTTTTGATTATGCATCCTATGTACAACATATCAAATATAAATGCAATATGCATAATGTGAGCCCTTTCAATACTATAGCAAGACTAAAGTAGACAATAAATATCACATAAACATCCTACCAAACACACTACTCTTGAACTTAATCTTCCATCTTCCATCTTTAACTTCAAGTTTAACTTTAATTCTCTTATTTTGATATTCATCCATCTTCATATGCTTTAACTTGAACTTCCAAACATGTTCTTCAACTTCAAGCCTCTAACCATGCGCTTTAATTCATAAAGATGTCTTAATACATCAATCTCAACAAATGCATTAACAAAACCATTTTTTCATGCTAGGATCACAAAAAGCATCAGATGATGAAGTGGTCTAAGATTCACTAATATAAAGGCTCCATTATGTAGCAAGACCACATTTGTTAAAGGAAAAATTTTACAAGAAGAAAAAATACCTAGGTCATCTGTAGAAAAAGATACATTAACTTCTAAATCCCAATTTTTAAGATAATATCATGCTTTTATACATGCATCTAGACCTAAATCTAGGAAAGGAATGCATGTCAATAAAAATAACTATAACTTTCATAGAAATGTAAAATTCTAACAAGATGTAATTAGGCCTTATGTTAGGAAAAGTAATCTATCCTATTTTAATACATCTCATATGGATGTTTGAAAGTTTAGAAATATCTCATTTACATCCTAGGTCCCATATTCATGAAAAGATGACATATAGTAATACAAGACCTAGGAATGCACCACAAAGTAGATATAGTATTAGGATGCACTATTACCCATATAGGAAAAATTATTAAATGAGAAGTTTTAATGAATTAAGATCAAGGTATGACATTAGACACATGTATAGGACTTGTGCACCCTTTTTTTGAAATTATTACAAGCATTATGGACATATTGAATATTTTTGTGATGATAAATTTAGTAGTTAAAATATATCACCAAGTGGTTGGAGGAAAGTTACTAACCCATAAGGATCCAAGTTAGTATGGATATCAAAGATCTGTTAAATTTTATTTTGTAGCTTATAAACATCAAGGGTATCTCTATGAACAAAAGAAGGGAATCACTAAGGCACATTATTGAATCAAGGAAAAGAAAAAAAATCAAAGAACAAATTAGTTATATATGAAAAGGAAGTCGCACACTTACTTTGATTATGTAGATGTTCTTAGCATGTGAAATGAAATTAGATAATACTTTAAATGATTATATTAAGTGGTATTTAATTATTTGAATGTCCTTGAGTCATGAACGATAAAGTCTAATTTGTTTTAAAAACAATATTATCCTACATGACAAAATTTTGAATGTTTAGAAGAAAATTGGAATTTGTATAACATTGTGTATGAACATGATTTTTACAGAGAGGACTTTTAAACACCTTGTATAGGTAATCATGTAAAATCATTGTGGTAGTTGACATTGATAAATTCTAAATATATGATGATCTCTTTTAAGTTTTGATGATATTGTGCTTTGATTTTGAATGTGATTGTCATGTTGTTTTTAAGTGTTACATAAAGGGGGAGCATTTTTAATAGAGTTTTCAAATGGTTTTGAAAGTTTTAAGTAATAATAGATAAGGATGATTAATATGTACTTGTGATATTGTTGTGGTAATATGTTTTAGAATATGATTGTTTTATTACTTTTGGTATTGGAGCAACATATTTTTAATATGTGAAATTTTTTGTGATTACAAAAAGGGGGAGAAAATGTATGATATTAGCTTAAGGGAGAGCAAAATGTTTACATATGGTTTTTGGTTTGTATGTGTTTTTTCTTATTTACATGGTTTGGTCATCATTAAAAAGGGAGAGATTAGTGAACCAAAGGTTATTCCACATATGTTTTGAAGATAAAGTATGATTTTGTAGGAAAAGATGTTTTATATATGAATGTAGGGATATGAATGTGGAGACCAAGTTGAAGCATTGGAACTCAAGTGATGATGGATGAAGATTAAAATGCAAGTAGGAGCATTGCAATAAAAGTATTGTTTACTTAAAGATCAACTTGATGGATGAAACCCCACGCTCCAAGATAGTTAAAAAGAATAGGTTTTGGTTTATACTTTTGTTGTAAGTCTCATTTTGGTCTTCCAAAGTGTTAATGGGCTCACATTATGCATTGTGCATTCATGGTTAATGATGTTGCATATCGGATGGAAAATCAAAAAGAGTTGTTTGTGATTGATTTTTGAAGATCCTCTTGATACAATAAAATAGTTTTGGGAATTAGATTTATGTAAGTATATTAAAGACCATGTAGAAAGTTGTAGTAAAAAAAATGTTAGAATAAACTGTTGAGGTTAAGATAACTTAATATGTTAAGACTTGTGTCAAAAAGAGGTTAAGTTACGTGAATGGATTAAATTTTATTTGAAATGAAGTGGATGTAAATAATAGGAGGTATTTTAAAGATAGATTGTATAAATATGTGCGATTGTGTGTGAAAAAGAAGTCAAGTTGTGATCATATGATAAAGTATGTAAATGTGCATTAAAGACGTGACTAGAGATGTTATAAATTGTTTTAGGATGATTTGAATGTATATGAATGTGTTAAGAATTGAGTGGGATTGATTTAGATGTGTTTTGGAGTGTGGAAAAGTAGTTTGGAAGGAGACTTTATTGGTGTTGTATACTCTCTTGACAGTGCATATAACAACATAGGCATCAACAGTGCCATTTTACCCCACTAAAAATCTTTTAAACAGAATGCTCAACTATAAGGACACTATTGAGACCACCATTGTAGATCACTATTGCACTCACTTGAGACTATGATGGCATTGTTATACCTTATGTACATTATTGTAGGGTGCTATTTATCTCCAAAAAAACACAAATTTTGGCTTCACAATTTCCAAACTTTTCTAAACACTTCTTAACATCAAATACAACTTCAACTAATTTTGAAATAATCCCTAAGATAATTTTGAATACTAAGACTTTCTAGTTAAGTTCAAACACAAAACCTTGACCTTGGTAGTGAAAATTTAATAACTCTTTGAAAATTTATCTTTTCAAACAACTTATAAACATTTCAAAAGAATTCTTTTCACTTCAAATACTTTCACAAAAGTTTCAAAAACATTTCTAAAATTGTTTTGAATCCTAAAATATATCAATTGACTTAAACATGAAAATTTTCCCTATCTAGTAATAAATTTGTACAACTTTAAAAAAACATGCAATACAATGCAAATTATGCTCATATGGTTATTGAAACTTCAAATAAAACTTACAACTACGTTAAAACTACATAAAAATAGGTCTTGAAGCTTCTACATCACTTAATCTTCCATTTTTCTCAAATTTGGTCTTTAAGCCCAAACTTTTTACTTCCAGCCAACACCTAATGTACCAATCTTTTAAACCTTACACCATAAATCAAATCAATAGTAAAATTTATAATTTTATCATTAAAACAAAGATTGGAACCTTAATCAAATCATTAGTAAAATTCATAATTTTTTATCGTTAAAACCAAGATTGGAACTTACCTTAATTCAACAACATGGGTACTCCTTAAGGAATAAACTAATTATTTGGTTCATTGTCAAATAGTGACAACTATGGAATACATATGTGTTATGCCTTGTAGTTTTGGTTGAGGAATTGGGTCTTTAGACATGAGATAATTAAATATACTTGTATTTATGTTGTGAATATTATTGTAATATTACAACCACAATAACTAATGTAAATAAAACATAGTGGAAACATCCCACTAAGATATGCAAGCATCTTTGTGACCATGTGATTATAGAGAATTCAACTATTTACAGTTTCATTGTATCTCTTCATCAACTAAGTTTAGACTCTAAACATGTTAATGTAGTCAAGAAAGGCTTGTATAATCTGTAAAATTAAAAATGATTAGATGTAGTTGGCGAGAACTATTATGGTTTGAACACGAATTAGACATTTTTTCTCTTGTAAATTTTACAATTGATAATGTAATTATATAACATATATATTACTATTCTAATGACATTACAGTTATTGTAAACCATATATTCATTATATACATTAAACAACACATTTCACCACTACTATTTCAACAATTAATTAAGTCAGACAAGTACAATATAAAGTGCTTTCCATTTACATTATCTTAATATTAATACAAATAAACCATCAACATATTGAAATTAGTGTGAAGAATGTTATGATTTGCATAAAATGGTGATAAGGTTTAAAATGAATACTTATATGGTTCAAAGTTAGTTGTAGTATGGTATCCATTAAATTGATGGTATGGCCTATATGAAGTAGTGATATGGATTATATCAAGGGTGCGAAGGTATTTATGCAGCGGTGGCATGGTGTGTACGAAGTGATGATAAGATTTGTATGAAATTATATGAGTTGTATGATGTGGTAGTATTATATTATTAATACTACATGATGTGGTGGTGCATTGTGTACGAAGTGATGATATGGTATACATGAAGTGACAGTTTGTTCTTTATGAAGTGGTGTTATAGGTTGTATGAAGTGATGGAATAGTTTGTGTGAAGCAATGGTATAAAATATGTAAAGGAGTTATACGATTTGTATGAAGTTGTGGTATAGATGGTATAAAGGGGGAGGGGTTATATTTTGTTTAAAGTGGAATTATGTTATCAACATAATAGTGATATGTTGTATACAAAAGTGGTGGTAAGTTAAGGTTGTAATGGTAGTATATTGTATATTAAGCAGTAGTATATTATGTATAAAGTAGTGGTATGTTGTGTGTGAAGTGGTGGAATCGAGTGGTATAATTTGCATGTGTTGTTTATATGATTTTCACATAGTAGTCGTATAATTTTCATTAAGTAATGGTATGATTTATACGGAATGATGGTGTGGTTTATATATAACAGTAATATAGTTTGTAGGAAGTGGTGGTAGGGTTTGTACTTAACACTTATATAGTTTGTAGGAAGTGGTGATATAGTTTGTATGTGGTAGTGGTATGGTTATATACAATAGTTATATAGAAATAGTGATATGATTTATACATAATAGTGGTATGATTTGCAAGAAATAGTTGTATAGTTTGTGTGAAAAAATAGTCTAAAATATGTAAAAGGGTGATATGGTTTGGATGAATTTATACTATGGCTGGTATAAAGTGGGGATATAACTTGTATAAGGTGGGGTTTATTATGTATATAGTAGTGGTACGTTGTGTGAAAAGGGGTGATAAGTTATGATTGTGATGGTGATATGTTGTATAGTAGGTAGTAGTGCATGATGCACAAAGTGGTGGTATAGTTTATGTTAATTATTGGTATATTATGCATAAAATTATATTATGTTAGATACATTATACACATACTTGGAGGTAAAAGGAGACCCCCATTAATATATGAAAATACCTAAAAGAATGGCCCGTATTAGTGAAGAAACATTGTGAGACAGATAATGACCTTTCTTAAGACATGCTTACGTCTAAAGGAAGGAACCTCAAATATTGTTAACGTCATTAACTACTTATTATCAACTATACTGATGCAGAGCATGATATAAATTGAACTTATCTACTTCAATGTATACATGAAATATTTAATAAATAAATGATTATGGAAAATAATTTTAAATCCTAAAATTATAGTTTGTTAAATATTTTATTTATTAAAATGTGACATATCTCATATGATTTCTATATAAGTAAGATTAACGATAAGAGATAATTATTGACTATTATTGAAAAAAATTGAAACTTTAGCATTTGATTGATTTTTTGTACTTCTAATTAGTATTATAAACTTGAGTGAAATTCTACATATTAAATATAATTTATCCTTATATACTTTTGTACAAATTATTATGATTTTTTATATTTTAGATTTTAAATTGCTAATCATATCTCTTTATGCGTACCACACTGCCTTAACATGCATGATATAACACCATTTCATGCGTGCTATATTACTTCTTAATGAAAATCATCCCAGCACATGCAGAACATATCAATTTTACATGTGAACCATACCATTACGTTATGCATGCCATAACATCACATCCTTCCAGTCATACCACCGCTACATTTTTGCCATACCACCACTTCATACACATCATATAACCACTTCATACAAGCTATACCACCACTTAATGCAAGCCACATGATCTATTTAATAGGTGCCATACCATGCCTAACTTCGAAAAATGCGATTTGATTTCAAAATTTACTACCATTTTATGCAAATCATAGCAGTGTTGATATTATTCTTCACACTAATTTCAATATGTGCGGTTTATTAATATCTCAACTATGCAAATTGAAATAATTAGATATTTTGCTTGTTTGACCTAATGAATCGTTAAAGCCTTAATAATGAAACATCTCATTTAATACATAAATATATATATTGAATTTTTGGTTTGCAAATGTTGTAAAGACATCAGAATAAAAATATCTATGTTGTAGTTATAATTTACAAGGACATGAAAGTATCCAATTTATGTTCAAACTATAATAGTGACTACCTTACTATATCCAATCATTTTCAATTTTATAAATTATATAAGTCTTTTCAAACTACACTAATGTGTGCGAAGTCTAATACCGATTGATGGGGGAATACATTAAACCCACAAGGAGTTAGAAGTCGTTACCCATCACGTGATTATACAGATGCTCATGTATCTCTATAAGATGTCTTCATTGCATGCCATATACGTCAGATAATATGGATATAAGATGAAAAGAATGTTCATAATATAGACATAGTTCCATATCATGAGCTCACATCGACAGTCCCATTTCCTCAATGTAAGTCCAATTCATTTGTTTGAATTAGTTCAACCCAATCAAATTGTTTAGATTAAAAAAACACAAATTGTCTTGGTTTATGACCAATTTAGCAAACTTTAAAACTTTTAGTTTTAAAACATTTCAAACTAATAAATAAACATACAAAACTTGTTTCTTTCATTACAAATCACTTCACATAAGTTTCAAAACACATTATAAGGCTAATTGAATAATCAAATTGATTCAATTTACTCAAACTCAAAAATTGACTTATTTTATGGAAATTTTTTTGTACTTAACCACTTTAAACTTTTCAAGAATTTCCAAAACATTCATAACTAATTCAAAACACTTCTTTTCATTTAAAAACTAATTCATACAAGTTCTAATTCACTCCTAAAATAAATTTGGACACAAAGGTATTCCAATCAAACTCAAACTCAAACTCAAAATATACCTTAGTTACAAAAATTTAAACACTTGAAAAACTATTTCATAAACTTTTCAAAGTTTCTAAACCTTTCACAAACATTTCAAAAAACAATTTTCACATATAAATTTGACTCAATCATATTTAAACACACATGAACAACATTTCAAAATACTTTAAAACATCAAGATGACTTCTTTAAGATAATTCACACATTTTCCTCTTGATTATTTAACTGTATACTAATATAACATTCTGATTCAATTCCTAATATGTAAATACCATAATCAAATTCAACCAAACTCTAAAAATTGACCAAAATTCTAAATGCAAATGCTCATACAATTGTAATATGTAAAAGTGAGTCCTTTCAAGCATTAGTAAAGATCAAAACAAACTTACAAGTAAAAGCATAATTTTAAACCTATTCAATCTTCTTCTTCTTTTTCTTTAACTTCCATTCTTGATCTTCATCTAATGCTTGCTTCTTTCCAACACTATTTTCTCCATGAAAGCACTTCCTTCTGGAACTCTAACTTGTATGCATTCACAATTTACATTTACATCAAAACTAAAATATTAAAAACAATAATGTTTTATCACTATCAAAACACATGATTAGAACCTTGTTTAATTCAATACCCAATCAAAGCTACAAAACACAACAAATATATATTTTACAGTCATCAATACATTCAACAATGTCGTAAATTACTAGTTCCTTTTTTAAGATGTTCTCATACCTTAAAGAAGGTCCCCTTGTAACCTTAATTCTTTTAACTCATTTATGTTTCATTAAGATGTGCCAACTACATTATCACAGCTTTTAATAAATCAGAGATTTTTCATGCGAAGTAATAGATGTACAATATCAATTAATGATGCCATAAAAATCAAATATCATAAGCCAAAATTGATGTCAAATAAATTAGTAACAGTTGATAATGAGAATTATGGTTCAACGTGTGTTCTTTATTTTGGTGTAAACAAGCAAAATTACAATATATGTTACTGCAATTAGACTGGTCTAAAAGTTACCTTTGACAAAAAAAAAAAAAACAGCTTTAATAGTTGTAACTTTCAATTTAGGGAAGGTCATGCAATGAATTTTATTAAAGGACCTGACTAGGCAGCTCGAGACCCGTAGTCCAAGTGGTTCGGACTACCTAGTCACCATTAATATATTAAATAAAAAGAGAAAGGGAAATACTTGTTCCGTTACCTCTTTTATAGGCCATGTACATGGCCTTTGCTCAATATATATATATATTGTTGTTTAATATGCATGTTACAAAATAGTCCTTATATTTTATAAAATCTACAAAATAATCCTTATATTTATTATGCATACTCTGTAAATATAATTTCAACCTATTTCAAATATTAAATTAATATAATAAATATAATAAAATTTTCATACAATATTTATATTCATTAATATCAATTTTCACATATTTATCAAATAAATTATAACCTAAATTGATATAAACAAAATAATAATCATCAAACCATCATAATTTAATATTAATACATCAAAATTTACATAAATTAATAATAATATACAATAAATAATTTATTTATTTATTCATATTATTACTAATATTTATCTATTTCTCAAATAAATATCAACTTGAATAAATATAAAAAATATATAGATACATATTACTAAATATCAATAAATCAATACATCATCAAGTAATAACCTCCAATCATGAAACCATAATCAAATGTATAATAAATAATACATAATACACAAAATAAAAAATATTATAACTAACATCACTATCCAACATAGAAACTCTTATATATCAATAATATATTATATTATATATTTTTATTTATATAAAGACCACACTCGTGGCTCTCTTTATTATAATCGATCAATGCGGAAAAAAAAAACTGCTTATGTCTTAAGGTGGAGTCAAACTAATTAGGGCTCTTTAACCCGTTCTCTAAAGGTTTTCCCTTTATTAAATTGTTCTGGCAACTGGCAATAAGTTCACGAAGTTATCAAAATTTTCATGTTATAGTAATGCCACTTCATATCTTACATCATAAAATCCATTAAAGTTGCTTTTGAGCCATACTAAGAGGAGCAAACTATTGCCATAAAGAAATAAAACTAATATGAAGTTGATGCACTTGTAGGTTCAGCCAGGCTTTCTACCTTTAATCCAGTGGCACTTATCTTTTCAGCAAGTTGATGTACAACCACATTACATAGGCACATACCAATACTTGATACAAGATTCTATCTATAGTTAATTTTAAAAAATACTGAAAAACACAATTAAATTTCAAGGAAATTGCTTGTGTTTAGCCCTATTTTGCCATTTGATATATAATGGATACAGAAGTGATAGTTTTTCCTACTCTAGGTAGACCTCGGCTCAAGTTTATAGGCCTTTAAAGGACACTCTTTTTAGCAAAATCGTGTCATTAGAAAAAAATCAACAGTGAATATAATCACATCAGATGAGTGCAAAACTCCATCCCTAATATCGGCAGTGCAAAAAGACTAGGCATAATAATCAATTTGTTAATAAAAGGTGTGTTTTTGATCCAATCTATATGGAAATGGATTAAAAGAATTCTATCAGTGTCTTAGCGTCATTTATCCGAAAACTAAAGCATGAAATCTACCTAGACTACAAAATTACTAAATTACTTAGCACATTAAAAGGTAAATTTTCAAGTTTCTTAACAAATAATAGGAGAAAACTTGGATCTAGCTGCCGAGGAGCAGTTACCAAGGAAATTTCTAGCCATGGGCAAATTTAGTAGTTCAATCTAAATAAGACTTTGAAAAGTGGTTCCACTTAATAAAAAGATTAGTAAAATCTATCTTGGTTCGGGGAGGAACTTTCAGAAAGCATACTTGAGATGTATTCAACTTTGGAAGAGTAGGTGCACCAAACTAGCAACTCAATGTATTACAAATCATTTGAACCTCCACATCATAGCCCTACAAATTGTGATACATGTACTTGCCACATAAACATTGTGAGTAAAGGATATAACATGACACCCACCATAGGTGGAGTAAATTTTTCCTATAAATACAAATAAGAATAAGGAAGCCAAAAAGGTCTATGCTCAACAAGTTCTTTTGCAGATGTTATTAGCCCGAATATAGTTACAAGTCAATCTACCTCCTCACACTTGTCTCATCCACAACAAAAGTTTTCATTGCACCTTGTATTCAATCAAACCTTGTACTTTTCCACACAAAATCGGTAATAAAACCATGGTTCACATTAATAGGAACTCTCTAGGGATATTAAAGGGACTGTTTTATTTTTTTTTTAGTTTTTATTATCTATTTTTATTTTTTAAAATATGAAAATTAATAAAAACAATAATGTAACTAATAAGAAAAATATAAAAACCTATGATAACAAATCAATGTTACTTGATTAGCAAGAAGCTTAAGTGATATATCCTCTTATATAGTTTGCTTGATTTGAAATAATAATTCCTCTACTCAATATACCATTCAAATTACTTGACTACTAATTGAGATGGATCTCTAGACAATGCAAAGGCAAGTAAAAAAAACATAAAAGTTATCCACAGCCAACTAATAATCATTTTGTTTAAAGTGAAAAAATCATCAAAGAACTATGGATATGCTTGTCACATGCCCATTTGACTATCATGCTGGATGAGCTGTATCCCCTTAGTACCACTTGTCCTCCTAGAGATCAAATTAACCATCTAAGATTGATTCATGATACAAACTATTTGAAGCATGAAAACAATTTAATATTGAATAAGCATAATAGTAAATATATCACAATAAACCACATCTAGATATTAAAAAAATATGCTATAAATTCTTTTTTTAAGGATTGGTCTATGTAATGGATCTAGATTAAGCCTAAACCCCATCTTTATAAAAAAATTGTAAAAATAATAAAATAAAAACCAAACCCTAAAAGAAGAAAGCTCTCCTTTAATTTTGGAGCCACCATCTATCTTATTAGAAACCCATTTCAATTATTTGTTTCAAAGCAGCACTTGATCAATTTTCCTAATTATTATTGTTGAACCAAGGGAGGTTCCAATCTTGGTTTTGATGATAACAAAACATGATTAATCACTAATGGTTTGAGTT
>JAOXYD010035533.1:0-13949 GCA_028565735.1 Pinacopodium congolense | reverse complement strand
TATATCTTTTGGTAGCTTTTGTTTCCTCCATTTATGGAGTTTATTATTAGCCTTCCAGCTTTGTTAAGGAAGATGTCCTCTGTCTAACTAGGGGGTTTCCTTTTCTTTTTATCTTTGTATAGTTTTTCTATTTTGATTAATCAAATTTTAATTTATGATAATAAATTTATATTGATAAAAAAATATTGGAGAGGTGGAGTGAATGCTATAAATAAATAAGTTAAGTAACCTCAAAGTACACTTATTTCATTTAGGTCAATAGATGATTAAAAAAGCCCATGACTTTAGATATTAGCTTCTACTATATTTGGAAGGTTAACTTTATAGTAATTTAATTAAAAAAATTTTGGTTGTCATTTATTAGATATGTCAATCGACCAGCTATTAATCGATTAACTGATATTTTTCATATTTACATACTAGCCTCTAGTACATCGAATGCTAGCCTAGCATAGTACGAGTCCTTCTTATATTAAGGTTTGGACTAGTTCAATACAAACTGACTGGAATCCAAAACACAGGTTGTTCACTATAACAATTTTCCTTCCACTTATGTTACCAACTTACTAAAACTTTGTCAACTACTACATGATTATAATGATAGTCAATGTTTACTGCTTACTATGCACAATTAAATACTTCAATCTAACTTTTATTTACTTGGGATGTATTTGTCTATTGTCATATCAATTAAGAGGTCGATGTACATAAAATATTCACTTGCTATATGTAAAATTCTTCAATGCTTTGGATATTATGGTCATATGACTTTTATGTATAATTTGTATAATTTGCATGTAAATATTATATGGTTTATGTTCAATAATAGTATGATATGAAATGGTGGTGATATGGTTTACAATTAAAAATTCCTTCTTTTAATTACTCTACTGTCATGGTCCAATGTAAACATTGACCATCTTAAACTATTGATATTCATTTCATTCTTAACTACTATTTAATTCATAAATACCATAAAATCGTATGACTAATATTTAACCGTTCATATGTTATAGTGGTGGTGCATCTTATAGTCATAAAATAGTTTATAAAAAGAATTGGTTTATCATATACTAAGGCATAGAATGTTTTGTACATTGTTAGATTTAATCATTGATTTTTTTTTATAAAGTAAACTTTTTGGCTCTACTAAAATTTGAACCTTGGTAGAGGAAGATATCTTAAATATCCTCTCCCAATAAGTCATAAGCCCATTGGTCATAGATTTAGTTTTTTTTAACCCTTTACATTAATGTGGTGTATATGGTTATCCTATACTTTGTACAAAGTATTACTATGCTATCTGTTAAGATTTGAACCTTGGTAGAGGAAGATATCTTAAACATCCTCTCCCAATAAGTTATAAGCCCAATGGTTATAGATTTAGTTTTTTTTAACCCTTTACATTAACGTGGTGTATATGGTCATCCTATACTTTGTATAAAGTATTACAAAATGACATTCCAAATTGTATATTTTATACAATTTGGAATGTCATTTTGTAATAAATCATGATATACTATGTACATAGTGGTGACACATCTTCTATGTGGCCATAAAAAAATTTGTATAAAGAACTGGTTTGTCATGCATTAAGTCATAGTACATTTTTATACATTATCGTATATAATTATGGATTTTAGTTTTTTTACCGTTTAGATGAATGTGTAGTAGTTCTATATGGTAATCATATACTCTGTACAACGTGTTATTTTACTCTTTGCAATAACGTCATATCTTTTGTATAGTGTGGTCGTTAAACATGTTTCAAGTCTTTGTTTACTTTACATATACTAGTCATATGGATTAAACTTCATTACTATATGGTTTTTATGAAGTTGGCGTATATTATGTGTTATGGTGTCATATTTTTTTGTATAATTTGATATTTCATTATGTAACAAGTCATTATATACTATGTATATAGTGTTAATACGTCTTTTATGTGGCCATAAAATAGTTAGCAAGAAGAACTATTTTGTTATGTACTATGATATGGTATGTTTTTATACGTTATCATTTAAAATCATATATCAAGTTGTAGTTTTCTCAGCACGTAATTGTCATGTAGTTTGCACATGGTATTTGAATACTTGGTATAGATTGATAGTACATTAGCTACTGTGGCATGGTAGGTTTTCTACTGTATGCTCCTTATCCTTATTTCTAATGGTGGAATACCCAACACGTAATTGCTCTATAGATTATACGAGGTCATTATATGATTTATGTATAATAATTGAATATTAAGTATTGAGGTATGGTACATTTCATACAATATGGTAATTAGTCCTATACCAAGGCATGGTATACTATGCATATATTGGTCATACATGTTTTTTTTTATGGTCATCATACATTTTCTACAAAAATGGTCGCATGTTATGTATTAAGATGTTGTGTGCTTACAATAGTATCATGGCATCTTATATATGAGCTACTTAATATGACTTATAGCTGGTGGCTGTATGTTTTCGACACAATTCTTGAATGTTTTACATATGGTACTTCAAATATCACCATTTCATACACATCAAACTAACACAATTTGCAAAATATCCCATAAATTAATATAGACCATGCTACCACTCCATACAATTCTATACTATCACTTTACACTCTTATTTCTTCTTTTATTGGTCAGACTAACTTCATTCATATTATCAACTTAAGTTTGTTTGTTTTTTTTGGTAAAAAGACGAATATACTTAAACCAATATAATGGAATCTATACTTTTACACATCTAAACCCTAAACTCGACTTTAACATATCTGAAAAAACCTATGTTCCTCTAACTCTTTATTAATGTTATAAGTCACCAATTGGAATTAATTATTCACAAAATCTCATACACAATTGTTTTTTCTCATGCACAAGAAAATAAGATTACACTTATTGACTATCAATAAAGTCAATTACAAAAATTTGATAAACACTGAAGCATAGGTAAGAGGAAAGAAGAAATGATGAAATTCAAACGTAAATGTACATAAACAAATTGTTATGTGAAAGTTTTGAATGTATAACCATAATTCATATGAAAAGAAGGTCATGCAAAGTTTGACACTTGAAATTTTAAAAATTATGGGGGAAAAATCCTGGTCCCAACATGTTGAATATATAGATAATTTGTCACCTTGATGAGAACACTGAATTGTAGATAGGATCTAAAGGTCATTATTTCACACACCGAGCAACAAATGTGATTTTAACTACGCCATTGTATGGGTAGTGCAATGCAACATACAACATGTCCATCTATATATGCTCTATAATGTCGCTTAAAAGGTTTGAAAATGCCCTAACAAACTACATCTAGTTACCGTGACCTTCATTAATTCTTAAAGGTATAGAAATTGTTTATAATAACATTTATATATATAATTGAATTGTTAGTACTATTTAGCACTTAAGTAAGAAGTGAATTAATTGGTTTAAAAATTTTCTAAGTAATAAATCCTAAGTTCACCAATATATAATTGCAAAAGTACAATAGATATCTCCATAATATAATCAATATGATCAATCATAAAAATGAAAATTAAATAATTTGAACAAAAAATCTTAAGCAAAAACACAACTAGTAAATAAACAACACTATACATTAAAATAATTACTTAAACAAAAAAGAGTAGGAAAAAAGAAGGATGAACGGATTTATATTAAGCAAGAGATGTCTACTTTCTCCTACGTCCAGTCCCCAACCAAACTTATTGAAATTTTCACTATAATCAATTACAAAATACAAAGTTAGAAATATAATCCCTTTTTAGGCTAAAGGATGACCTTTCTAATCCTTTTTTAAAGGCTTAAAGATAACATTTTCCTCAAAATACTTTTACCTCTCAAAAATAAACTTTAAAAGAATTTTATTTAAGATCAAATAGTGTATCAAGAAGCTCATAAAAACTGTGTGATGTATGCAAAATTGTGCTCAAGAACACACACAAAAACTAACTCAAAACTTCATTTAAAAACCATATAACAAACACTTTTCAAAGGTCTTAACACTTGAATGATTGAATTATTAACACTTGGATGCTTAAAACTAATGCAAAAACACCTATTTATAAGCCTAAAACCTCAAACTAGTCATTTATAACCTTTACCTAACGTTCTAATGTATTAAATTATCATTATTGTTGAGAAATAACCGTTTTGATGTAAAATACATTCATTAACAGTGGTTTTATCGAAATGCAATGATGTCGTTAAAGTACTGTCGTTGCAGTCCACTTTATTAGTGGTTCAAAAAAGTGTCGTTTTTCTCTTTTAGAATCGCTGTTATACGTCTAGGATCATATAAACACTTGATAAAAATAATTTTAAACTATCTTAAAGTTATTCCAACACTATAAACACTTACTTAACTCAACGCACCCATTTAAAAACCCCCTTAAATCATTTTTAAACTTATGAAGAGGATTAATAAAATATTTTCCACACAAATTCTTCTTAATTATGCATCCTAAATGCATATACTAAGTCATGTATGCAATTATGCATAAACAAGCCCCCATTAACCACCAAAATGAACCAAGTAAAATTTGCAATAAAAAGTAAAAAAATAAACCTATAAGAATTCTAATTTTGTCTTCCAAAATGCTTGAACCATTATCAATTCACCATAAGCTCTATCTTGATTATAAGATTCTATATCCAAGTTCTTTCACACTTTATCTTTAACACATATCTCTCAAATATTTAAAACACAATAAAATATAAGTCTAAATAATATTTTATCATTGTCATGACAAGATGAACTACCCTTGGTCCAACATTCTCCTTCTTTTTAATGATAACAAAACTATGTGATATTATAAAGTATAAAACTACACATATTCACCAATCATTCCAAAAACATTCAAATTCACTTAATATCACATAGTTATCATTCTAGGATTTAGTCCTACACATGATACCATAAATAATATGATTAACTCATTTTAAAATCAATATCACAAGTGCAATTAAAAAATTCATTCCAAAAATTCAAGATTTTTTTTCAAAAATACAATTGTCGTCAAATTTTTCAAAAAGAGCCTAACTATCACTAAATTTATCATAATTATGCAATAACTTCCACAAATCAAATCTACCATATTTTAATGAGAAATGTACCAATTCCAACTCCAAATCCCCCTAAGTTGGTTAAAAAATAACTCCCCTAAAATCTTGCATTATAATACAGATTAAAAATTTTGAAAACTTTTAAAATGAAAAATCTAAGGGTGCTACTTCCCCTAAATGAAACATAATATCACATATCTCTCTCCCTTTCTGAAATCATCAAAAACATTTAAGCTACACATATTTTAAAATTTAATTCATAAAAATTAGAAACATCATAAACATTAAACAAGCATTTAAACATCATAAATAGCTACTATCTATCATGGCTAACTCTCACCTAATCAAGTAAAATCTATTATCAGAAATTGGTTTAGTGAAAATATTTACTAATTGATGGATGGTATCAACAAACTCAAGTTCTACATCTTCATTTCTAACATGGTCCCTAATAAAATGATACCTAATCTTTATATACATTATTCTAAAATACTGAATGGAATTTTTATTAAATAAATTATACTTGCATTCAATGTTTTCAAAACTAGACTAGACATTGAATTGGTGAAACGAAAGGTTTAAATTTTAGAGATTCAACCAATATTAAGTTGTTATAAAACCAGTATTGAACCAATATAGGGTAATAAAATGTATATATTATAAAAATAAGTAAAAATATATTATAAAATTAAATATATAATAAAAATATAAATAAAATACTAATATCTATTATTATGTAATCAATAAATAATAATTCTAACTACAATTGAATCTAATATAAATTATTAAAATAATAGCAATAATTAAAATTGTATTTCTAAATAACATTATATCTCATCTTCATAAAAAAATTAAAATCCTTCAATATTATATAAAGGCTTATAAACCACGCTTGTATCTAAAATATTTGTCTTAATATTTTTTATTACAATTAAATAAATTATAAATGAAAATTATGAAGTTATTTTAAAAATATCATATTATATTTTTAAATAAGATAACAACTAACTGCTAATAGAATAAATGTTTTTAATGCATCATTTGTGACAAATGAATTTTCTTATAAATTTCCCTTTCAAGTTCATTATAATTAAGATCAAGTAATGATTCTTCTTCTTTTTTAATTTAAAAGTCAGTACTAATACAATCAATAATTAATCAGTCGGACCGTTTGACTTATAACTAGTTAAATCGATCAAACCACTCGACTTATATCCAGCTAAACTGGTTGGTTAAACAAAAATCAGAAGGCCTTCTTACTAAGGTAATTTTATATAAAACTGAACTAGTTTTTAAAACACTACTTATATTAACACACCTAATGGAAATTTTATTAAGATCTAAACCAAAATCCCTAAGTTGTTGTCTAAGCCACAAAATTTAGGTGCAAGAACTATTGATGGATATATATATAATGAAACATAATTTTACTTTTGACTAAACCATGATACTAATGTATTAATTAAATTTTGATATGCATCAGATATACTCTTTTTATCTAATAAATTACAACATCCAAATAACCAACTAATTCCAAAAATATATTTATAAGATACCAAAGACTTAAATTCAAAATTTTCACACAAGTATATAAGGATATGTTTAATAGCTAATAAATGAGATTCTCTAGAAAATGCTTGAAATCTAGCATATAAATACATACTAACCATAATAGTCATCTAACTCATAGTCAAATATAATAAACTACCAATCATACCTCTATATTGCTTAATATTAATTGGCTTATCATCTTCATTGTTGTTCAATTTTGTTGATGTGCTCATTGGAGTGCCTAATGGTTTGGCTTGATTCTTACTAAAGTGTTTGAGTAGCTCTCTTATGTACTTAGCTTGGTTAATGAATATTCATTCCTTTAATTTTTTTTATTTGGAGCCCATGAAATTAATTAAGCTCACTCATCATACTCACATCGAATTCCCTACTCATATACTTTGTAATCTCTTGACATAAAACCTCATTAGTAGCACCAAATATAATATCATGCTCATAAATTTGAACGATTCAAAGATCTTCCTTTTCTTTCTTTATAAACAAAGTAGTATAAACCTTTTCCTTTATAAAATTCATTTTCAAGAAGCAAAGTATTCAACCTATCATACCATACTCTAGGTGCTTGTTTAAGTTATATAAAACTTTAAACAATTTGAAAACGTGTTTGGGTACATCATATCTTTTAAAACTATAAGGTTATTCAATATAAACTTCTTATTTTATGAAACCATTCAAAAATGCATTTTGACATCCATTTAAAACAATTTGAAACCCATGTATGATACAAAAATAAGTCAAAGTATAATAGCTTCTAATATAGTTACAGGGAAAAAAGTCTCATCACAATATGTACGCTCTTCTTGGTTATATCCTTCTGCTGCTAACTTAACCTTATTTCTAATTATGTTTCCTTGTTTATCTATCTTGTTTTTAAACACCTATTATACCTATTATTAGATAGTATTTTGGCCTAAGTATCAAATTCCAATCTTTATTTCTTTCAAAATGATTCAATTTCTCATTCATGGCTAAAAACCAATTTTCTTCTATACTCCTAAGTTCAATATAAGACATAAAAATAAGATGAAATAAGTTGTTAAAGCAATAATGAGTAGTTATCCCTAATTAAATATCACCTAAATTTTGGTTAGAGGGATGATCCTTCTTATATGTCCAATCCCTTTGTAGCTCATCATCCTTCCTTTCGTCCTTTTGTTCATTAATAGATTCTTGTGAGGTTTGTCCTTCTTCCTTTTCTTATCCAAGCGACAGCTTTTATAAGTCCTTGGACAAACTTACATCTTAATTTTCAAAAACTTTCTTTCTTTTATAAAGGTTAGTCTTATCAAAAATAGCATACATAGAGTCTTCAACAAAATGAATTCTTGCATTAAATACCCTATATACTTTATTAGTCAATGAATAACATAAGAAAATTCCTTCATTAGTTTTGGAGTAAAATTTTCCTAAATTATCCTTAGTATTTAGAAGATAACACTTGCATCCAATATCTCTAAAATGACTAATCTTTTGTTTCTTATCTCTCCGTAACTCATATGGTATTATATCTATATTATGCCTAATATTTATCATACTAATGATATGGCATGCACATACAATTGCTTCGGTCCAAACATATTTAGGTAATTTATATTCATTAATCATTGTCCTAGCCATCTCTTATGAATTCTTATTTTTTTCTTTCTACTACACCATTTTATTATAAAATCCTAGGGCCTAAAAGTTACAGAAATTTTCACGATCATCACAAAAAGATTTAAACAATTCATCATCAAACTCTCTACCCTAATCACTCCTAATAGATACAATAGAAATGCCTTTTTGTTTTGAATTTTCTTAACAATCTAACAAATTATAATTTTCAACTTTTATACTAAAAAATTGTTGAACCAAGAGAGGTTCCAATCTTAACTTTGATGATAAGAAAACATTGGTTACTAATGATTTGAGCTTATGTTGTGAAATTCAAAGATGGGATTATAAAATAGATGATTCTATATGGAAAACTTGAACCCTGAAGGCAAAAATTGAAGCTATTGGAAGAACTAGGGATATGGTAGCTTCAAGACCTTAGTTAGCCTGTTTCAAATGTGTTTGTAAGTTTTACTTACTGTTCAATTGATCTAAAGGGTTAGTTTTATCATGCATTGCATAAACCTTTTTGAAAAGTTACATAAATTCATTTTACAAGTCAATTCTTTTTTTTAAAAGTGTTTAAATCATTTTAGACATTCATGTAGTCTCAAATTATATTTTAAATCTTACTTGAATTCTTAATTAATATTATGAAAATGTTTGGAAAGGTTTAGAATTAAATTGAGTATTATTTTGTATTTTTCTAGGTATCAATGACGGTTGACTGGGAGCTAAATGACACTTGCCAAGGGGCCATTTAACCCCTGTTCCCCAAAGAGCTCAACAACGGTTGAGCAGCGTGTCGTTGAGCTCCTCAGGTCCAGTCATTCAGCTCCTAATCTCTAACAACTGGTTTTGGATTTCATGTTTTAACTTATTTTTATCTTTTAAATGGCTTGTTTTACTATCCAACGTCTCTAATCTCTTCTTAACCATATGGATACCATTCTTAAACATTTTTATCACTTCTTTATACACTTTAAACAAGTTTACAAGATCAAAATCATTCAAACCTCAAAGCTGTCACAAGTTTTCACTATTTTTAGTTCAATATCTCCTCTCATTATTTTAATATATTTTTGATTGTGCGAAATTATCATTATCTGTTTGCTTAAGTATTTAAGAGTTTATTTAATCAAAGTTTTATATTTTATGGTGCTTATTACATTAGATTAAATATATATATATCAAAATTATTTCTACTTATTATGTTCATATTGTATCACGATTCTTGCTATCTTAATCTATTTCTAAAATTGTGAAATTGAAGTTTTCTATTTGTTGGTTTTTTATTTACTTAAGTGTTTTAGAGCTTGTTTAATCTTTGTTTAAATTTTTGGCAAGCTTATTTCATTTGTTTTGAGCTCAAATATCCAGACATATTAAAACTATTATTGGTTTCTTTGTTTTTACTTTAATCACGTGTTTAGCTATTCAAATTAGTTTCTGAGTGTTTATTTTTACTATTCTTAGTTTGTTAAAGTGTTTAAATGTTTTATAAAACAATTTACAGCATCATTAAGTGGTTATATTGGCAAATTCAAGCTCATATGATCATAAACATCATAACTATCTAGTTTTGTATGTTCTAATATTCATTCACATATTTGGGTACCTTAATATAGACTTGTTACTTCCAAATTGCTTTATTTTGTTTGTTTAAGTCCTTGAGGGTTTCATTGATCATATAACTGAATTTTTAGACACTTATTTGTTTGGTTGGGAGCAATTATATTCTCTTTTATCACAACTATCCAGATTTGGCACTTTGCTTATTTATTCTTATCATTCATCATATTTACACATTTTTAGTGCATCAATTATGTCATATTAAGTTTGTTTAAGCCTTCAAGTGCATCATAGTTTAATCATATCATTTATTAAAAACTAGAGCCCTTAGTTTAATTGAGCTTTAAGTGAAACACCTCTTTAGGTGTATTTAATTACTTGTAAGGGGATAATTGAACTTATTGGTTGGTTGTTTTTGTAAAGGTTCATATTTGCCATAAAAAGATTTTTAAAATGTTATTTTTCACCTTCAACAAGAAGATTGTGTCTTGTAAAAGTTTCTTTTCACCCTAGAAGAAGATTATAATTGTTTTTTATTTGTTAGTAGAATTTCTAACAAGTAGTTAGAGAGAGGATGTAATCTATATTTGGGGTAGGAGAACTATAAATTTTTGTATCTTTCTCTTCCTTTATCTCTTTACTTATTGCTTGTTATGTGGTTTGACTATTGGTTTAATTATTATCATTTTGGAATTTACGTTCTCATATCATAATAGGTTGAATAATAGTTTAGTTATTGCATTTAGTTTTAATTGGTTTAGGTAGGAAGTTGAATTAGTTTAAAAAGTTTTAAGACTCAATTCACCCCCTCCCTTTTAAGTGCCTTTAAAGCTTATAAAGCCAAACCCATATAGGTCTACTAAAGTCATCAACAATAACAAAAGTATAAGACTTACCACCTAAACTAGCTACTCTAGTTGGACCAAACAAATCCATATGAAAAAGTTCAAGTGGTTTAGAAGTTGTTACTGATTTTTTACTTCAAAATGAAATCCTTACTTGTTTTCCTATTTTGCGGGCTCTACAAACCTTGTCATTTTCATATCTTATGCTTAGAGGCTTGTTAATGAGTTGCTTAAAGATGAGTTTTGGTAAAAGATCCATACTCGCATGTCCAAGACATCTATGCCAAATTTATATACATTCACTTAAAGAAACTAAGCACTTGTTTTAAAGGTTAATAACGTCATTCAAATCAAAAACTTAGGTATTACCTTCTCTTTTTCTTAAGAAGACAATACCACCATCACTAACATTTGAAACTACATGTTCATTTCCTTCAAAACTTACTTTGCAATTCTTATCACATAATTGCCTTACACTCAAAATATTTTTCTCTAATCCATCAACAAATAAAAACTTTTCAATCAAAGGAAAATTTTCCTTACCAACCTTTCCAATGCTAATTACCTTACCTTTGGCATTGTTTGTGAAAGTAACAAATACACCATCCTTACTTTTGAAAGAAAATAATTGCAAAGGGTATCTTTTAAAGCTTAGACAAAGCGAATAAACGGACTCCTCAAGGGCTACGCTAATCTTTCTAATGGAAAGGAAATTTATTTTGCAAATTGGGCTAATTCCAATTTGAATTTACTAATTACTTGTTTTCTAGCTTAACCCAGTGGCCTGTCATGTACCTTAAGGATGGCCTTTTTTTTCACAATACTATTACCTATAAAAAATAAACTTCGTATGGATTTCACTCAAGTTCAAATGGTGTATCAAAAGGTTCACAAAAGTTATGTGATGTACACAAAATTGTGCTCAATAATACTCGCAAAAACCAACTAAAAACTCCACAACAAAAACTTTTCAAAGCTCTCAAAACTTAAATGATTGAATTCTTAACACCTAGATACTTTAAACTAATGTAAAAACATGCCTAGAATCTCAAAGTGGTCATTTATGACATTTGTCCAATGTTCTAATACATTAAATTCTCATTACCATGAAGAAATAATCATTATAACATAAAATACGTTCATAACAATAGTTTCATTGAAATGCAACGGTGTTGCTAAAAAACCACTGTTTATATCCACTTTAATGATGGTTCATAATGGCATTATTCTTCTCCTCTACAACTGTTTTTATGCATCTAGAAACATATAAGAACTTGACAAAAAAAAATTCCAATATATCCCAAAGGTATTCCAATATTATAAACCTTAATTAACTCATACACACATTTAAAAACTTCCCTAAAATATTTTTAACTTACTAAAAGGATCATTAAAAACATTTCCATATAACTTTCTATTAATTATACATCGTAAATGTATATACTAAGTCTTGTATGCAATTATGCATGAATGAGCCTTATCAACCACTAAAATAAACCAAGTAAATTTTATAATATAAAGTATAAGAATAAACCTATGAGAATTCTAATTTTTTCTTCCAAAATGCTTGAGTCTTTATCAAATCACCATAAGCTCCATCTTGATTTCAGAATTCCATATCTAAGTTCTTTCATACTTTATTTTCAACACCTATCTTTTAAACTCTTAAAATAAAATAAAATATTAATCCAAATATTTTTTTTTTCATGATCAAAATGAGGTGATCTGCCCTTAGTTCATCATGAACATATCAGTTTTAGATGTTTACATTATCCACACACTCATCATCATTTGTAAACTACATTTGTAAGATAAATTAGAGAAATGAATGAGAGAAATTTTACATTTTTTCTTTCCACCTAATTTGTGGTCTTAATACTCATTCATGAGTGCTACTTCATTTTACATACAAAACAATTTACAACTGAATTAAATCAAAGTATCATTGATGTCTTTGACATTTTTTTTTACTTTTTCATCATAAGAAATAATATGACATGGAAGTTCCATCAAGATAGACATAAAATCATATCATCAACACGTACCTTTCAATTCATTATTACTTATAAGCCATACCTTAACTTCATAAATAATTTAACACAACAAAACATAAAACATATCCATATAGTTTGCAAACTATACTATGCCCATTTATAATTCATACCACCTTTTACTCAAACCATACCATGACAATATGTTGAAAAGTAATTGTGTTGCTTTGAAAATCATGCAAAACTTAAATACAATAAAATCCACTTCTTCATACAAATTATACCATGACCATGTATAAAAATACAAGTGTTATATGGAAGGCATTAAACTATTTTATACTTAATTAAATACTAAATGAACTTGTCGCAACACTCTTAAAACTTTGCATTACATGCATCAATAATACAAATTTCACTTTGATTGTATATTTCAGACTTACTAAAACATTTGTATAACATCTTAAGCATAACATTAATGCAAAAAAATTCAATTATTGTAACAAAAACTTTACTTTACTTAAAATAATACCTTCTTATATTTGGAAGGTTGCAATTAAGTTCATGTATTTCATATGATTTTAGAAAAAAAAATATACACAAAATTTTAAACATCTCAAATGTAAATGAGCACACCTTGCTATCTGTATTTCTTATATATGGGATCATAATTATTTTGCCAACAATGAGAGCAATACGAAGATGTAACTTCGAGTATGTTGCTACCTGTTTTTCTCATACATAGGATTAAAATAAGTTTGCCATCTTGGGAGAGATATGAAGTTGTAACTCAAAGCTGAAGGAGCGAAAAGAGAAGAAAAATCCAACTGTGCTGCTCATAAATAAGTGTTCTTCTCTCATCTTAGTCTTCCAAGAAACAACTTGACCACCATACAAAAGCACTTTAAAAAAATTATTGGAATATAATTAGGTAACTACGAAAATTAAGAAATATCAAAATAACTCATTTATGTGTTTTCATTTCCTCCACAATTCAACTAATTTAAAACCATAATAACAATACATTGGCACATTGGGTTTAAAGACCTAAATTATGAAAACAATTTCAATAATAGTTCTCTAACTTCCATAGAGTACATATGTAACGCCCTAATACCCCCTGGAAGGAATACCAAGGCGCTACTCACTCAATTCTTGCACTCACATGATCTTTATCAATTTTAATAACTAATTGTGAAAGCGTTTACCAAGTTGTAAAACATGCATCTTTATTTCATATGCAACGACGCAGCGGAATCTAATAACACATGCATAATAGCTAATTGAATCATAAAGCATTCTTTCATT